>PVIR01016282.1:0-15356 GCA_004026965.1 Petromus typicus | reverse complement strand
TGCCGGAACCACTGAGCTAACTCCCCGGCCCCTTCTTCAGTATTTTTATCATGAAGCAGAAACTTTTTTTTTTTTGCTTCTATTGATACGATCATGTGATTTTTGCCCTTGCCTATTAGTTGTGTGATGTGATACATTTATTGATTTGTCTATGTTGAACCATACTTGGCAACCTTGGGATGAATTTTGCTTGGTCAAAAATGTATGATCCTGGGCTGGGGATTTAGCTTAGTGGTTCTGGCACCTGCCTGGCAAGTACAAGGTCCCAGTTCAATGCCTGGTAACCATATACATCAATGCCAGGTGTGGTGATCGAGCCCACCAGCAATCAGCACCACATACCATAATGCTGGGTGTGGTGGCTCATACCTACAATCCCAGCACTCAGGAGGCAGAGGCAGGAGGATTGCAATGAGTTCGAGGCTGGGCCTGGGCTACATAGTGAGTTCAGCCTGAACTCTAATGCAAGACCCTGTCTCCAAAAAAAAAAAAAAAAAAAAAAAAAGATTGCATCTGTTTCTAAGTTTTCTTTGACTGCTATTCTCATTGTACATTGATGTCTGAGAGTAAATGTAAGGTGATTTCAGTTATTATTTAAATAGGCTTTGTGGACTAGTAGGTCTATTTGGGAGAAAGCTCTATGTGTACTGAGAAGAATGTGTACTGTTTGTAGGTAATACGGTCTGTGGATATCTTGTACAAATCTGTATGTTCAAGGGTATGGTTCATCTCTGATGTTTCTTTATTGATTTTTTGTTTAGTTTCTCTCTTTGCATAAGTGGGGTTTTGAGATTCCCCACTCTGATTGGCTTAGTATTCATTTGACCTTTTATATTTGTTTTATGCAGATAGATAAGTGCTCTGCTATCGGTGCATATGTTTACAAATGTTATCTCTTCTTGTTAGATTCTTCTCTTCACTAGTATGTAGTGCCTTGTCTCCTCTAGTGAGTTTTAGCTTGAATGTTACTTTTCCTGAGAGTAAAATTACTACCTCTGCTTGTTTTTGGTACATACTGTTTTCTGTCTTTTGGTTGTTAGTCTATGTATATTTTACTCTTCTGGCTTTTAAAGTTTATATTGAGAAGTCTACTATAATTGTAACAGGTTTACCTAAATATATGATTTTTTTGCTTTTACTCTGACAGCTTTTACAATACTGTTTTGTTGTTGTTTTGTACATCTGACATTTTAATTATAATCTCTTCTTTTTTCATCATGATTAGTGCTCTCTACCCATATGTTGAGCTCTTTCCTCATACAATATTTCAGAAGTTTTCAGTTATGATTTCTGTAAACAAATGTATTATTCCATGTGTATTATCTTCTGGTTTTCTCCAATTCCAGTTCATTTTAGGTTGCTCATAGTGTCGTCTAGTGGCTACTGGATGAAATTTTTCTTGCTATCATATATATATATATATATATATATATTTTTTTTTTTTTTTTTTTTTTTTTTTTTTTTTTTTTTTTTTTTTGCTATCTTATAGTTTTAAGGCTTTTCTAGGTAATTTATCATAATTTACCATTTTGTCCCATTTCCTTCTTGTCTCAAGTGCAGTCTCATTGTAGGCAGCCACACCAAATTCCTGTCTTTTCCCTCATACTCAAAACTGAAACAAGGGGCCAAGGTTTTAGCTCATTGGTTCTGGTGTCTGCCTGGTGAGCACAAGGTCCCAAGTTTGATCCCCAGTAACTACATTATACAGTCCTGGACGTGGTGACTCACACCTGTAAGCCCAACACTAATAACCACATTCCACAATGCTGGACATACAACAAGACATACCACAATGCTGGGCATGGTGGCTCATGCCTGTAATCCCAACACTTGGGAGGCAGCGACAGGAGGATTTCCCTGAGTTCAAGGCAAGCCTAAGCAATATAGTGAGTTCAGGGCCAGCCTGAACTACAAAGCAAGACCCTGTGTCAAAAACAAATAAACAAACAAACAAACAAAGAAAACCGAACCCAGTCTCAGGAATTCTACCCTCCAGTTTGCAGACAGACTGTGATGCTGACCCTGGGCTTGACTTAGGAACTTTTCCCACGTGACAGAGTTTGCAGGCTGGCTCACTTGCAGATGGGGATCTGTGGGGTCAGCAGGTGAACTTGCACTCTGGTGGGCGCCTTGGGAGTCTGAGAATGAGTTTGCATGTGATGGTCTGTGGGGTTGGCTGATGAATTTGCTCACAGGCATGGATCATGAGAGTGGGTGATGTGCTTTCCAGAGGGATCTGCAAAAGCTCTGGATGGGAGTGTGGGCCTTTGGGAATCCACAGGCCCTGTTCACTTGCTAATCTTCTCCCGAGGTGAGCCAGAGGGGCTGCATTGCACTCTTCTGTGAGCGCTAGTGAGGATGCTATTAGACTGCTACATTTCCCAGAGTTTGGAGGAGATGTGATAGAGAGAAGGGGCTGGTGTCCGGGAGTCTGACCCAGAAGCCCAACCTTAGTGCTTGCGTGTTCGTCTGTTCCCTCAGTCCCTTTGAAATGCTGTTCTCCTGAGGGCTCTTCCCTGGAAGGGAGGGGCGGAAATGGTGGGGACCAGGTGTGCGGCTTGGCTTCCCCTTCTGAGATCCAGATAGTAGGTGTTATCTACATGTAGCTCCTATCAGATTAATTTTCTGATTCAGGTGTAAGAGCTCCCTGTAGCTTTAGTGAATCCTTTCTGAGCACCTCTCCTGTGACTCCTCTACTCAGTCTTATTGATTCTGTTTTGGTTACATTTTATTCCTCAGTTCATTAATCCTGACTTTTGTTTTATTTTTTCTTTCCTACTTTTTTTTTTGAAACAGGCTTTTGCTTTATAATTCAAGCTGGTCTTGAACTCCCCATGTAGCCTAGGCTGACCTTGAACTTGTGGTGGTCCTCTGCAGTGCTGGGATTACAGTGTATTCCACCATGCCTAGCTTTTACCTTATTCTTTTAAAGTATTTTATATTTTTTTTTAACTTGGGGTAATTCTCGGATGTAGGATTTCTATTTGGTTTTCTTTTACAATTTGCATTTTTTGCTTTGATTCTTAAGATCTTTGCCCAATCTTTTTCTTATTACATCTTTAAATGTATTTATAATAATTTAAAATTCTTGTGTAGGTTGTTCTAGTGTCTGAGCAGTCTTCCCTTCCCTCCCCTCCCCTCCCTTCTCCTACCCTTTCCTTCTCTTCTTCCTTTCTTTTCCAGTTAAACCAAAGACTTCACACTACAGCCCTTTTAAAATTTTTTATTCTGAGACAGAGTTTTGGTAAGTCCCCAAGTTGCTGAGGCTGGGCTGTCCTCCTTCCTCCTCCTCTATGGTAAAAATAATCTGTTCAAAGGCCAGGGATTTAGCTCAGTGGTTCTGGCAGGCGCGAGGTCCCAAGTTCCATCCCTGGTACCACATACCATAGTGCCAGGTGCGGTGACTCACGCTTCTAATCCCAGCACTCCGGAGGCAGACGCAGGAGGATTGCTGAGTTCCAGGCCAGCCTGAACTACAAAGCAAGACCCTGTCTCAAAAAGAGAAAAAATAAATCTGTTTCTGTAATGAAGTACAGGCACAATTTCTCCGTAAATATTTTCAGTCTAGCTAGTTGATTTTTGAACACACAGATATAGGACAACTATATATAGAAAAACTGGTGATTGAGCAGCACTGTTGTTTTCTTTTCTCAGAAACTGGAGGAACATGTTTTTTTCACAGCTTAAAAAAACCCCAATAAAGCCTGGAATGATCCATTCAGAGATGGGTGTGAGTAAAATTTCCTCAAAATGGCATAAAATCTTTCCACGACCCCTCTCCCTACTTTGCTTGTGGGGAGGGTTGATGAAGAGAATTAGGAGGAAGGCTCGTGTCTGGGGACAGTTCCAGCCGATTTCACAGGACAGGGTCAGGACAGTTTCCGACCACCTTCATCAAGCCTCCCACTGTCTGTGGGGCTCTGAGTGCCCTTGGCCTTCAGACCCCCGTCTGTCCTTTAATAGATGTGTGGTTGGGGGAGGCCTGAGGATGGAGCAGGGAGGATGGGCCCGGGTGATGGGAGGAGAAGCAGATGGAGAGAGAGCTACAGCTAACCCCCGTCAGAGCTTTGGATCCTCACAGGACCTCTTCTGGGGACTTGCCTGTTGCTCCGAGGGACTTGGAATCTGTGTCCTTTGTATAACCCTCTCACCCTTCTGAACAGCACAGGTACTCAGGGCCCCTCTTACCTGTCAGGGCAGTTTGCTGGCACCATCCCCTCTCCCAGCTCTCACACCTTGGTCTAGGTGCACCCTTCTGTCCCTGCCCCCAAGCTCCATGGGATTAGTTGACCAGTACCCGCAGCAGACAGACCACACTCTGCTCCGGTGCTACCTTCCCCGTTTACCCATCCCCCATCTCTGTAAATGCCATCATCATCCTTCTCTCCTCTCATACCAACTCTTTATTGCCATCTCAGAATCCTCCGTATTGTACTTCCCAAAATGAGCCACTGTCCATGATCCCAAGCTGTTCCTCACCCTGGCCTCCTCCATCTGTGCGTCTCCTTGCAGGTCTCCCCAGGTCTCCTGCTTCCCCTGGCCCTGTCCACATGCAGTCAGAGCATGTGAGTAAAAGCTGGGCCACAGCTGGTCCCTCTTGTGCCTCAGTCCTGTCTTGGTTCACCTTAAGGGCAAACTTGATCATGACCTGAAAGCTCTCTTGCCGTCCTTCCTGTACACGCCTCACTCCCTGGCTCGTTGTGCTGTAGCCACACTCAGCCCCATGACCCCTGTCCTTCTGGACTTGCCCCCATGTACTCTCTGGCTCTTTATCTCAGGTGGCTGTACACCTCCCTCTGGGTTGTCCCTTTCTTGCCAGGACTTTCCCTGGCCACCCTGTTGAAACCATCCTCTCACACTCAAACTCACACTGGTATTTTGTCTTTATTATTTGTCACTGTCCCATGTCTGTAGCTTATGTCTTGTCCGTGGCCGTCACCTTTCACTGTTGGCATTGTTGGGCCGGTGCTGAGAGCTTTGGTTCAGATACCAGGTGTTCCTTTTCTGGACTTCTGCCAGGGGCTACTGATACCCCTGGACACTTGTGAGGGGGGACAAAGAGAAACAGAGGCAGTCTTCAAGACGCAAGGGCACTGGGAGAAAGCTGCCTTTAGTACACAGACTTGTCTGTCTCTGGGTTGATACACTTTTATTAGCAAACAAGAAGCATAAGAGGAGGGGGCTGAGCGTTACTCCTGGAACAGTAACGGTTAGAAGATATTCTGAAAAATGGAGAACAGGTTACACGTTTACCAGGGGAGTGTACGAGAAGGAGACAGATTTTCCTTATACCAGTGTCTGTCCAAGTTAGTAAGGAGCTAGCATTCTTTACACTGTCCTCAGCAGATGTTATCTTCCCAGGAAAGCGCTGTGATTATGAGCATCCCCACATATAGTCAGAAAGCACACAGCTTTCCACGAATTCTTCTGTTTCTTAAGGCAGGTCACATCGGCTTTGGGATTATGGGACACAATGTGGACCCAGTAATTCCTTGCATACCTGGTTCCCCACAGGCTGCCATGTGAAAGTCTTGAAAATTGCTAAGTATGAGCTGGCACCCCCCCCCCCTTCGCCAGTACCTGCATGTCTCCCACCCCCCACCTGGGCACCCCTCACCCCTCCACACAGAGGGGGCCTGGCAGAGTGTGGCGGGGACCGTGGGGTTGCAGGCTCTGCCTGGCTCCCTGGATCACTGGATCTGGTCAGATGAAGGTGTTGCACAGGGCCTGTGGTAGGATGAAGAAAAGGAGATCTAGAGCCAAAGCTTCGGCTCTGTCCTTACCAGCCTGCAGCCCCTGAACGAGCAACCTCCCCTCAGCCACAGGCAGGAATTGGGACTGTTACAGATTCTCTAGGATGGGTCCTGTCCGGAAGCACAGGGCACTGGGCACACGATGTGCGTATGCCAGCGCCTAGACACCCCACTCTGCCCAGCACCGTGAACTAAAATGCAAAGACCCTCCCCTCGCACAGGGCTGGAAGAAAACACTGCCAACACTCAGGCGGCTCAGCCCTGGGAAGTGGGGTTATGAGTGCTCTTTCTTTTTTCTTCATCTTTATTAAGTTTCTGAATTGTATCCAGTAGATGCACATTCCTTTTATCATTTGGACAAGAGCCTGTGCTTCCCAAAGGTGCTAACGATTGTTCTGTGCTTACAGTTCATGCGGGAGATGGCAGGGGCCTGGCATATGACAGTGGAGCAGAAGTTTGGCCTGTTTTCTGCAGAGATAAAGGAAGCAGACCCTCTGGCAGCATCAGAAGCAAGTCAGCCCAGACCCTGCCCCCCGGAGGTCACCCCCCACTACATCTGGATTGATGTATGTACCAGCCCCCACATTCTGCTGTGCTCTGACACTGGGCAGCGGGGGCCAGGGCTTTACCTGGGGATGTTAGCTGAGAGAGAGTGACTGTTCCAGATCCCTGCAGCCCCAGCTGACCTCATGGCGCTGGGAATCAGGCTGGCTCAGCTTTGTCAGCACAGCGCTTTTCTTGTCTCACCAGTTCCTGGTGCAGCGTTTTGAGATCGCCAAGTACTGCAGCTCTGACCAAGTGGAGATCTTCTCCAGCCTGCTGCAGCGCTCCATGTCTCTGAACATTGGTGGGGCCAAAGGGAGCATGAACCGGCATGTGGCAGCCATCGGACCCCGGTTCAAGTGAGTCCTTTACCCCTCTAGGGGGCACACAGGTGTCTGTCACTGGCAGGGGCCACACGTGTACCGTGTCAGGCAGTATGAGGCATGGGCGTGTCACGGTACTTCCATACAGTGTGGAGAAAGTGTCACACAGGTGTTCCACAGTGATCTGGACGAGCTTGGCAGGGACACTCTTCAGAGTGCACGGAGGCAGTGAGCTTCTGGCGGCTGTAGCGTCTCCCAGCCCAGCTCCTCTGTTCTGGCCCTTCTTCCTAGAATTTGGCCTTTTCCAGCCTCTGTCCCTGGCCCTGGCTGCCCAGCGTCTGCCCCGCTCAGCCGCAGTTCAGGTTCTTGCTCCTGCTGCTCACTCTGGCTGTCCCTGAGCTCCACACCACCTGGAACCGTGCTTCTCAGACCAGTCACAGGGAAGGTCCATTCTCTTTGTGAACATGTAGTCTGTCATAATCTATACTTTTATGAAGTGCAGTGGGAATGAATTACTAGAAAATGATCTGCGCTGTACCGTCCCCATAGCGTGCAGTTGCCATAGCAACAAGCAGGCACTCCCTCTCTGCCTCCAGCGACATTTGGTGCACAGCTGACCTGGAGACACACAGGAGATCACCTTGCCCTCACTGCCCTCCTCCTTTCTTCCCTTCTTGTCTTTGGGAATGGCTTCCTGTCTTCTGATCGCTTGTTATCCAGACACAGACAGTTTTGATTTTCCCTGCATTGTGTCTCTCTTGCTTGCGCTCACATCCAGGTCCCCCTTCATCCTTGCGTCTTTCTCTTGGACTTCACAGTGACCTCACTGTGACTCTTATTTCCTACCCAGGCCATCTCCTGCAGTTCCTGTCAGGAGTGTTTGCTGGAACCCGTGTCTGTGGCTAGAGTAGATGGCCTTCTTTAGGACGGCCTTGTTGCACTATGCCCCTCCACTGGTACCAAACCTGAGTCCAGCATACTGTCCACAATACCCCCAGAACCCTTAGTCCTGGCTCCTACAGCCACTTCCTGTAGATCACCCAAACCCCGTCCAGCCACTTGAGAAGTGGCTCCTTCTCAGACCTCTCAAATGCTAGGGTCTGTCCCTCTGGGAGAGCCTCCATTGGAACTAGATCCTTTTGTACGGTTTCTGTGGACTTTTACTTTATAAAGATTTCTGTGTCTTATGCACCGGGGGGACTCCTGATTGCCCCAGCTCACCCTCAGTTATAATCTCCCTACAGATAGGAGCAGTTCCTCCTCCTCATCCTTTGCATCACCTTGCCCAGCAGTTTCATGTGTGCTGCTAGGGACTCAACTCAGGTCCTCAGCACGTAGGCAAATAGTCTTACCACTGAGCTGCACCCCTAAAACTGTCCATTAAAGCTGTTTTATTTTGTGACAGGGTCTCTCCAAAGTTGCCCAGGTTGGGCTAGAATTTGTGATCTTTCCACCTCCAACTCCCAGAGTACAGAGATTATAGGCATATACTACAACTTTTATTTTTTAACTTGAATTAAATATTCTTCCTTTGTCATACCTTTGACTGGCAATGCCTCAGAAGTTAATCTGAAGATCATTTATATGGCTAAAGTTTCCAACCTAGGCAAACTAGTGTACAAGTTGTTCATTTCTCTCAGAATAAAACTGAAATTTGTAATAAATAAATCTTAGCTGGTTGTGATGGCGTGTGCCTATAATCCCAGGATTCTGGAAAGCAGAGACAGGAGGATCACAAGTTTGAGGCCAGCCTTGACAACGTAATGATTTATTAAGACTCTTTAAAAAATAAAATTCATTGTGCCTGGTGAGTTAGAGGCCTGCTTGGGCTACAGAAAAACCAAAAGAAGAGGAAATCTTTCTTTGACTGGGCATGGCTATACTTCTGGGGTAGATTGCTTGCCTAGAATGGGAAAATTCCTGTGTTTGACTCTCAGTATTACAAAACATAAAATCTTTCACAAGACCTTTTGGGTACTAGGAATTTGTGAATGGTAATCGCTTGACTAATGCTTCTGTCTGGACTGTGCCACCCAGAGACGTGTCCTAATCTCAGGCTGTGTGGTTTGCTTGGGTGCCTGGCACCCCTTGAGGCTCAGGCCTAGCCAAGTTTCCCACTCTGACTGGGCCTGGGGCCTCTCTCTCAGACTGCTGACCCTGGGGTTATCTCTCCTACACGCTGATGTCGTTCCAAACGCTACCATTCGCAATGTGCTTCGTGAGAAGATCTACTCCACCGCCTTTGACTACTTCAGGTAACTCCCAGCCTGTGCTGAGTGTGTGCAGGGAAGCCCCACCCCCGGGCCCGCTATCACAGGAGGACATCACTCATACAGCAACACAGTTTGCCTTCATGTGTGTTGACCTTATTGTTCAGTAGCTCAGTGCTGCAGGACTTGAGTATCCTCAGCCTGGCACCTGCCTCTGCATGTGTTTGCATACATGAGTGTATATACTTAAATTCCTGAGGAAGTGTATGCAGACTTTCTTTTAGATCAGCTATTTTAAGAGATAAAATGCAGCTGGACACTGGTGTGTTCTTTTTGTCCTAACAGCTCAGGGGGCTGAGGTAGAAGGACTACTTGAGCCCAGGAGCTTGAAACCAGTGTGGGTTATGGGGTGGGGTAACTTGGGTGGGGAGGTTGGAGAGGTGCCTGAGCTAACTCTACATAGCTCAGTTGTCATGAAGTACACCACCGACCCAGAAGCTGTAGCCATTGTAGACAGGGGCGGGAAGAAACATGCTCTTAAAACCACTGCACTTTCCCATTGGCTTCAGTGAGGTCACTGTTGCTGGTCATCGGTTCTGAGCCAGCCTCTTAACATAGGGAACCACTTAACCCCACCACTCACTGTGGGATAAATCTGGCGTCTAGTTCCTAACTCCAGACACTCAACTCTTGTCCTCTGTGATTCTTTACAGTTGTCCCCCAAAGTTCCCTACTCAAGGAGAAAAGAGGCTGCGTGAAGACATAAGCATAATGATCAAGTTCTGGACAGCCATGTTCTCAGACAAGAAGTACTTGACAGCCAGCCAGCTTGTTCCCCCAGGTGAGCATTGCTGCCAGCAGGGCAGCCACTTGGGAAGACAGAGCTAGGACTCTGGACGGCCTTGTGGAGCTGGGGCCCAGCGCAGTGCTGTCCTGGGCCGTGACTGCTGTCACTGGAAGCCTGGCGTCTGCCTGGCTGCCATTTCTCCTCCAGCACAAGATGAAGCCATGATGAGCATGGGAGGCCATAAGCCCCTCTATGCCAGCTCTGTGCACCAGCATCTGCTGCAAGTGCCTGATGTGATGACACTGAGCTGAGGCCAGAGAGCCGAGGTGAAGACAGCAGGTCCCTTGCCATCTGGTCGGCAGTCAGGTGGCAGTAACATTGGAGAGAAGACCATGACGCTGTCCTTAAGGACACGCACCTGTCCCAGCAGAGCTGGGGACTTCAGACAGTGTCTGAAATCAGCGACATTTAGCCCAGGTCCTACTCAGTGTGCACAATGACCAAGAACTTTCCAGAGCAAGAACACGTTCAGCCTTCTAGGAGAAGTACTGAAGCTTTTGCCAGGAACAGATCTCTGAGCAGAGACCATATTCCTATTCCTCTCAGCTGTGTTTCATGTAGCCGTGTCCAGCTACACATTAGGAGACAGGATGGGGCTTCTGTAGGCACACCCAGAGCTGACCATCTTGCCTCCGAGAAAAAAGAAAAATCTTTTAGAAGCAGACAGAGTGACTTTTTTTTAATGTACTCTACTTTTTAAAAAAATGTTGTCATTGTTCATGCAGATTAATGAGTTTCGTTTTGGCAGATACATACATGCACATAACACACTTGGTTCATATTCGCCTACCCTGTTATCATCCTCCTTCCCTCTCCTCCCCTCCCTACTAGTTTCACATTTTGGAGGAAGGGTTTCCTGGTATGTAAATTATCTTGTTCATATCCATCCCCCATTCCACCCCTACTCTCGTGTTACTTCTTTTTTGTCAGTAGTAGTTTTCTACTTTCTTGTTATCTTTTTCGAATTCTACACATTAGGGGGAACGTGCAGTATTTGTGTTTGAATCTGGTGACAGTGATTTTCTACAGCATCTGTCTACCTCTACTTAGAATGAGGCAAACAAACCATGGTGGTGCAAAACTGTGCTCCCAGCATTCGGGAGGCTGAAGCAGGAAGATGGCTATAAGTTCAAGGCCAACCTGGGCTATGTAGTGAGTTTAAGTCTAGCATGAACTAGCAAGACCCTGTCTGAAACAAATAAACAACAATAACCAAAAAACCCCGGATAATCTGCCCCTCAGGTACTCAGGCTACTTCTGTATCAATGAAAAACATAATTCTGGCTTCACATAATTGCCACCATCTGTAAAGAAAACAATAGAACTGGAGTGGTGGCCGGCTCTGAGGAGCTGAGGCAGGAGAACTAAGTTCAAACCCAACGTGGGCAACATAATAACTTAGTGAAATCTTGTCTCAAAAAGAGAGAGAGAGAGAAAACTTAGGGATGTGGTTTAGTGTGTGGTCTTAGGTGCAATCCCCAGTATTAAAGGTCCAGGAAAGAGAGAAAAGGGTGATGGTACAAGGTACCTGAGTTCACAAGCTGAATTTTTTCCAGCTTTGCCACAAACTGAATTGATTGTGAACCAAATCAAATTTACCCTTAAGGTCAACATTGAATCTAGTCACTGAATTCGACTCAAGTTTTTGCCCAATTTCATTTGCAACAAGAATTATGGAAAGGTTAAGTTTTCAAAACGAAGTACCTCTGTATTTGTTATTTGTTTTATCGTGGTTTGAAGGCCACCAGAAATAAAATAAATTTTAGAAATATTTCCACATAGAATGATTAGAGTAAAACATATGTCAAGTGTTTGAAAAACTTGCTGTCTGTAAGGTTTTATTTTTTTTTCTGCAGTCTTCCATCCATTCTAATACTCCAAAACGTGCCTTATATCTGGTGAAAATCAGATTTCCCTTCAGGATGCCATTTCTTGAGCTTCTCATCCTAGAATCAATGATGTATTTGCCCGCAGATAACCAGGACACCCGGAGCAACCTGGACATAACTGTGGGCTCTCGGCAACAGGCCACACAAGGCTGGATCAACACCTACCCCTTGTCCAGTGGCATGTCCACCATTTCCAAGAAGTCAGGTTAGTGGGAAGTTGGCTTCTGTGTCTGCCACATCTGAGTCCCCCTCCTGCTGACTTGATGAAAGCTCAGACAGTGGAACCCAAGGCCTCTTTGAGGTTCTAGAAACACAGGACAGACTGGGGACCTCCAGAGACTCCACCTGTGCTGTCTTTCCTCCCCAGGGATGTCGAAGAAAACCAACCGAGGTTCCCAGCTGCACAAGTACTACATGAAGCGCAGGACACTGCTGCTGTCCCTGCTGGTAAGGTCCATGGCGGCAGTCACTGCTTGCCTTGTACCAGCAGAGCACCCTGGGGCAGGGGTAGCTTGTGGGGACTTGCAAGAAGGTGCATTGGGCATTGTGTCTGGTCTCACCAGGCTACTGAGATAGAGCGTCTCATCACTTGGTACAACCCGCTGTCAGCCCCAGAGCTGGAGCTGGACCAGGCTGGAGAGAACAGTGTAGCCAACTGGAGGTCCAAGTATATCAGCCTGAGTGAGAAGCAGTGGAAGGACAATGTGAACCTTGCCTGGAGCATCTCTCCTCACTTGGCCGTGCAGCTGCCTGCCAGGTGGGTCCCTGGGTCACCTCAGCTTCCTTAGCAGTCTAGTGAAGGACCCTGCTGCTGGGGTGTATGTGCTGAGGAATGTAATGTGGTCCCTCTGAGACATTTGGGAAGTCATCGGACAGGCCAGTCATCTAACCAAGACACTGACTTGGTGCAGGGATTATAGTGACCCCTTTGCCCTGGGAGTCCTGATAAAGTGTGTCAGAGTGAATTTAATTCATGAATGTTGCCGCTCCAGGGAGACAGACTGCAGAAACAGGCTGATGGAGGGTTTGAGGTTCTTCCTGGAAGTTACTTTCAGTACCAGTTACTCAGGAAGCTGGTGCTACAGCCGGCAGCCAGGTGTCCTATGAGCTGTCCTCTGCAGGCTCCACAGAGACAAAATTCTCAGTCTGATAGGAGCTGAAGGGACTGCAGAGGCCCCAGGGACACAGTCCCTGCAGATGCGTCTGAAGCAGATGCTTCTTCCTGGAAGCCCAGACTGGCCTCTCTGCTTCTTCCTCCTGGCCCTAATTTGGCCCTCAGGAGCAGAACCACAGACCAGTTCTCTTGTATGGTTTAAAGCACAGTGCTCATGAAAAGTCTTCCCTCCGTTAGCTTGGGGGCAGAACACCTGCAAACTCACGTCTGCCCTCTTTCCAGGTGAGGTGTCTTGAGGCCTTGGACTGTGGACTTTGGACTAAGACCCTGACCTGATACTAGGTGTTGTGGCACATGACTGTAGCCTCAGCACTCAAGAGGCCAAGGCAGGAGAATCATTGCAAGTTTGAGGCCAGCTTGAACTACACAGTGAGTTCAAGGCCTGCCCGGACTACATAGCGAACTCTTGTCTCAGATACTCGATAGAAAGGACATGACATGAGGAGGGACCGTGTAAACAGCCAGGGTGAGGGAGTATAGCACTGAAAAGGAGTAAAAGGCAGGACTTTATAAAAGGCCCTTTACATGCTCAGTATGGCTTAATTCCTGATAAGAAAGTTCTGGCATTTCCTCCTAGTTGACTTATTAGTGCCATTCTTTTCTAAAAACTTGTATTCAGACCAGTGTTATTAGTAGGAGAGAACATTTAGTTGTCACTGAGAAGGCTCTGAATCCCTCCAGTTCAGTATTTCCCTCTCGATCTCCTCCTTACCTGGTGATAAGGGAATGTGTGCTGTTAAGGCCACCCTGCCCATGCCTCTGTGTGCCATAGGTTCAAGAACACAGAGGCCATTGGGAATGAAGTGACCCGTCTCGTTCGGTTGGACCCTGGAGCTGTTAGTGACGTCCCTGAAGCTATCAAGGTAACATGGCCCCACCTGGCTTCGATACAAAACAAATCTAGATCTGGGCCTACAATGCCTGGACACCAGAGCCAGGCAGAAACAGAGCCCAGGGGACCTCAGAGTCTGAAGTATTTTAACTTTCTATGTTTTCCATTTCCGGTGTGTAGCATTTATTGTGCTTATAGTAGGGAAATTTTAATTTAACCTAACTGTAATTACACTATAGCATTGTGCATGAGAAACATTTTCTGCAGTTATGAATAATTTGTCGTCATCTCTTTTTATGTCCCTCCTTTTAATTTGTGCCACGGGCTAGATATTCCCAGCCAGCCCCAGGGATGGCCTGAACAACTCATCTCCCCTCTTTCTCCCTAGTTCCTTGTGACCTGGCACACCATCGACGCCGATGCCCCAGAGCTCAGCCATGTGCTATGCTGGGCACCCACAGACCCACCCACGGGCCTGTCGTACTTCTCCAGCATGTACCCTCCGCATCCTCTCACAGCGCAGTATGGGGTGAAAGTCCTGCGCTCCTTCCCCCCGGTGAGCCTTGGGTAGCACTTAACTCTTTGGAGAGAGAAGGCGCAACCTCTCTGTTAAGCTGGGAGAGGCCTAACTATGCCTGTCTATCCTAGAAATGTCTTTGTTCCTCACTTTTATTCAAGTAGTTGTAGAAGATGGATTTGGTTCTAATTCTAGGGTGTTTTCTAGTCTTATTTATTTCATGATGAGTTAAATAGGAAAATGTACTGAGTTTGGTTCCAGAAGTGACTTACTGTGGCAGTGCACCTATGCCTCTACCCCAAAGGCAAATTTATGTTTTTCCTCCAGGCAGCAGATATTGAATCCCAGGCTTTGGCACTGAGCTATGTAGTTTCCCAGGCTGGGCTCAGACTTGTAATCCTCTTGCCTCAGTGTCCCAGAGTGCTGGACTTGCAGGCATGTGCCATCACACCTGTTTCCAACAGTGAACTCGTAAGGGCCGCCCCCATGTGACCAGTGAAGGATGTTCTGGAGCCTTGGTCACTGTAGCCCAGGACCTCTACCCTGACCTTCAACCCATTTCCCTGAGGTGGATTCCTCTCATGGTAAATGAGGGAGTCTCATTTCATCTGCTTGTTACGGCCTGTCATGCTTCAAGCCATTGGTCACTTTCCTTGCTACCCTCTGGGCCTCTCCCACTTCTCAGTCCTACTGTGTGCTCTGAGGAGGGCAGCATCCTATGGCATAGGCAGAAGCAGGACGGGTCCTCGTGTCTGTCACTGTGGGTTGGGTGGGGCCCTGGACCAGTGTCAGAACCTGTCACATGTGCCGCAGCCAGCTGTCTGTTATCATCAAAAGCTCTAAAATGTTTGCCAGCACTGCCCTAGACCAACTGTGCCATGGGCACAGCACTCACCTTACGGCTCACAGTCTTCTCTTCTGTGCAGGATGCCATCCTATTCTACATCCCCCAGATTGTGCAGGCCCTCAGGTATGACAAGGTAAGGCTGTGCCGACGCAATCTCTCTTGTGCCTTCCTGCAGCCCCGCACATTTTCCTTCCCTGGACGCCCAACCTGGTCCCCAGCTGTCACAGGCTCTGCGACTTCCCTTGGGAGCAGGGCTGCTCAGCCGTAACTGTAGTCCCTGTGCTCCTGTTCGCCCACCCTGGGGCCCGTGGGGCTCTGTAGAGTAAGTGGGCTCTGGGGCTTTGACAGCCCCTTCCTCAGGGTAGGCAGCCCGCATAAATTCCCTGAGTCAGATTTTTCTTCTCTCTCCACTTGGAAAGGT
>PVIR01016281.1:0-37236 GCA_004026965.1 Petromus typicus | reverse complement strand
TGTCAGTTTTTTATATTAACTGTGAATCTCACCTTCTGATCTACAGTATTTCCCTGAGCTAAAATTCCCAAGAGGACACAGAGCTGACATGTGTCACAATTACACTAATGTATTTCTTAGACATTGTGCACTATGCTGTGGACCACAGTGAAGCACACAAGGAACCTGGGCCTCAGTGTTGCACGCTGGATTTTTTTTTGTGCAGAGCTGTCAGTGTGGCCACACATTTAGAGGTTACAGACAGATTTCACAGATCAGATGCAGTCATCAGCTTCAGCTTCCAATTAAGGCTGATTTTTACACTGAGTGGGGGCTATTGATCATTCCCCACTTCACCTGGTTTCTGTGTCCTCCAGCCCTCATCATGGCACATCAAGGCTGCTGATAACTAATTATGAGGATACATTTGAGGAAAAGCATTGATCTTGAGCTAGTAAAACATGCACTAGTAGGTGTGAAAGGAAAACATTAGCATTTTAGATTATTTGCCTTCACTGTTGATTCTAACAATATTATATATACCTTTTTTTTTTTTTTTTTTAGGGTCTCGCTTTGTGGTTCAGGCTGGCCCTGAGCTCAGCCTCAAACTCACATCACAGCAATCCTCCTGCCTCTGCCTCCCGAGTGCTGGGATTACAGGCATGAGCCACCACGCCCGGTACTGTGGTGTGTGGTACTGACTGCTGCTGGGCGTGAGTCTCCACGCCCAGTATGGTATGTGGTTACCGGGATTGAACCCAGGTCCTTGTGCTTGCAAGACAGGCGCCGGAACCACTGAGCTAACTCCCTGGCCATATATACCCTTTTTTTGAGACGGGTTCTTGCTCTGTGGTTCAAACTGGTCTCCAAACTGCATCCATCCTCTTGCATTAGGCTCTTGAGTGCTGGAATTTTAGTCATGCATCATGTCCAGGAGGAGGAAACTTGGGAAAGCAACGTTCAATACAAAGAAAGCTATTTTTGGTCAAATGATTTTTAATAAGGCAATCTGAAAACAAATAATCAAACTGCTTTCTCCTCCACCCTTCAATCACATATCCTCATAGTACAGACACCCTCTGATTTGGATACACTGCAGTTCGGTTTACTTCAGCGGTCCTGCCACCCCTGGGCACTTAACACATGCTCTGCTTTGTATCACACAGCTCTTCCTCACCCAGTTCAACTGGATACAAGCTCCATCTCTTTGCAGCCCTCGCTTCTATACCATTTCCTAGTGAAAGATTCACACTGTTCCACAGACTTCCTCTCCTCTTTTCTCCAGCTGACCATGCTCCCTGGGTTGTGACATCCTTTGCACTGTGCTGTAACCATTTGTCTGCAATTCTGTTAGCACGTGTCACCTGCAGAGGTTGAGCCTTTTGAAGCCTTCATCATATTAATCTTTGTGCAGTTCCAAGTACCTACCAATGAGAAATTAAGAACCATCTGTTGATGAAAACTCAATCAAATAAATGAATGGATGAACACTCATTGATTCTTAGCAGAAGTTCCATTTGCATCATTTAGAATGCCTAACCTGTTTTATAAATTTAGAGTTCCTATAATTAACTCATGAATTTGAGTTTATTTAAATGCTTCCACATTCCTTCTATCTCCTCTCAGTTCCTCAATTCCCTTGTACTGGAAGAGAACAAGAATTTCCTATACACTAATTTATTTTTAATTATCTACAAAGTGCAAATTTCCCCTTGTGTCTTAATCCTGGAGGGATTAACAACCACAGCCTTGAGGGGCATGGGAGGAAGGAGTGGGAAAATCGTTGCTAATCATCTCACACAACCTCCTTGCTCTTCAGCCAACCCTGGGGAATGTGCTCTGGGCTGACTCTCCCAAGAGGTCACATACACCCTCTGGATTCTCTCTCTGTCTGAATGTCTGAATGCTTCTTGTGGGAAGCTGACACGGGTCCTATTAACAAATGTAATCTGTGGAGGAGTGAGTCAAGTCTGTGTCCCAGCATTCACCTTCAGCTATACTGAACATTCATGTAACATAAGCACACTTAACCATGTGTGCCTTTCTTTCTCCCTTTTTCCTTTTCTTTTCCTTCATTTTTCCCCAAATAATGAAATACCATTAATCATTTTGAACAAATCAGTGTCACCAGGAGACTGAAGGCCCAAATATCCATCTGATTTCTTATAATCCCTAATTAAACCCAAGACTATTTTGGAAAGATGAAGGGTGATATTTGTACATGCTCAGCAACATTAGCACAAGAAGAGTAAACAGGCAAATTGGATATAGCAAGCTCAGCTTCTCAAGATGAATAAACATATGAAAAGGCTTCTCTGGCCAAACATTTGAAGCCAAGGGCAGGTAAAATGTCTGCCGACAGTTACTTAGTTTCCAGAAACTTTACAGTGAGAATTAGATAAACTAAATAAAAGTCATATTTTAAAAAGCTAAATTAGAAATAACAGATTCTCTACCATGGAATACTCCATATATATTTTATAGGGGGTTTGCAATCAATTATTAATGGTATTGACCACCTAACTCAACCAACATTTATTTGCCAGTTGTTCCAAAAGACAATACAAATGGATCTCATGTGAACCTTAATGAAAATTCTGTAAGTAGGTGTTATTATTCTCATGTTACAAATGAAACAAGCTTTGAAGAGTAATTGACTCATCCATGATTAAAGCCATCTGTACTGCTCTATCATCACCTGCATATACTCTATCAAGTTTGTTTAAAGTGATCTCATAATTTTTAAGTATAGGAAAAGATTGATTCAGAGTACAAAGGCATCAAAAAACAGAACACATCCTTGGCAGATGTCTGCACCTCAAGTATGTAGACAGTGAGCTCAGTCATTCTCAAAGTATCCACCAAAATTTATAAACTGGCCTTTATTTGCCACTAACTACATTTCCAGCTGGGGTACAACAGCTCATGATCACCTGTTTGCACATATTTGTCCCTTTCCTGAAGTTTGGCATCCTTAACTGCATGACCTTCTAAACTGCTTGTCTTATGGAAATAGTTAATCTGTGTATAAAAAGATTAAGTCATGTGCCAGAGTCAGGCAAAGAAAAACAGTATGGCAGAGACAGTTCTGTAAGATGTAGGTGTACATTCCAGAACAAGAGAGATATTCTTTTAAATCTGCCTCTTGTCTGCAAAATATACTGAAAAAATGGCAAGATACCTACATTTCCACCCTCTGACTTCCAGAGACTTTAACCTTGGCTTTGATTGTTCTAGTCTGATTTCCATCTGTTGTGTTCACATCTCACTACCCTAAATTGATGACACAAGATAAGATGGTTCCTTTCCCAAATAGTTGGTTCTGAGGTTCTTAACTTGTATCTTACTCGTTTTTGATTAATTCCACCAGAATATTAATAGATTGTCACTTGTTATACCTTTTTTAACAGATAACAAGCTAAAACCATCATATGGTTCATGTTATTTACATTTCACAGATGATGACATTGAGATAAAAAGAAAGCGAATGATTCTCTCAAGATCACATAAGTGATAAATACAAAATTTGAATTTCTCCATTCACTGTGGCACTGTCAACAGAACTCATACCACCACACCATCATGATCACACCATCACACCTGCCATTGCAGTCAAGAATAAAAATATGAAAATTCCTCTCTAAATATCATTGGCTGTTTTTAAAATAATGTATCCTGTGTTCCAAGCAAGAGCTTTTTGATATCTTTGAACATATTTTTTTAATGCCTATACTTATCTCTCACCCAGAACTATCAAGTCCTTCCCTCAAAATGATTCCATTCTTACACTTTTTCTACTCTGTAACATTCATAATTCTTACATTCAAATCAGCGTATTCAACTCTAGCACTTTTTTCCTGATCTAATCCATTATACACAAATTTACAAAACTAGTCTTAAATTATAATATTCATCACAAAGAACTAAGATCCAAAGATCTTTTATCCTTTAAGAAGATTTAGGGGTATGATGGATATTTTCAAGCCCTTAAAGGATTAGCTGTATTTTATGTCTCCAGAGGAGAAAATCATGGTGACCTATGAATTTAGAAGGCAATATTAAAAGGAAGTTAATCTTGATATGAGGAAGTAATTTTTATCAATTAGATCCATTCAAAAATTGAATGACTTGCATTTCCATTGTGATTTCCCCATTAGCATATTCAAGTAAAAACTAAGCAACCACTTGCCAGAGGCATTGCGATGCCAAGAGGCTGGAGTCAATCAGCTGAAATACTTCTTACAACTTTAGGGATTTTAAATTTTATGAGCAGTCTCAGTTCAATGATTAACCGTGGCTCTCAAAGACATCTCACTATCCACATAGACTTGCATTTCACTTTTCCAACTTAAAGCCTTATCCCAGGCTAGTGAAATTCTCCTACACCACACATATCCTTCAACTCTCTCCTTTCCTTAAATTGACCCAGGAAGAGTCTCTGTCTCAGACTCCCAACCACATCTTCTCATTTTAGAAATGTAATACTAGGACTTCTATAACTTCACCAACAGTATATATTAGCACATTTTATGTTTGTTCTCTTTCCTCTTATTCAAGTTCATCCACGAAGCCTACCTTAGGGAAAGTATTGAATACTGAATATTTTAAAAATCAAAACACCCAGCCTCTCATGTGAGTTATTAGTTTTATCAATGAACTTAAGATTTTTCCTGAAATTCAGTGCAATTTCTTATGCAAAAATTCTTATGTGCAACTTTCTAGTGAATCTAAGCATACTTCTATTTCCTTTGAGCCTCAACAACATCTTTATAACATGAGAGGTAAACAAATATTTTTGCACTTTTAGTCATTCCCCAAATTTTAATACTTAAAATAATATTATTCTCTCATAATTTTTCACCAATAAGTCTCATAGTTGTAAATCTTTTGAAGGTAGGTACATTTATTTTGGTTCATAACCCTAGGCTGTCAATTTCTTCCTAAAATACATGCTTGCACTCCAAGAACCAGAACTTAGTAAAGGTGATTTAGAAAAACAAGTGAGTGAAGAACTGCCTGAAAGAATGAATGTCATTTCCACTTCGGGAGGAATGTTACGGCTTGTGTTAAATGTTCCTCCAAAGTTTCATGCTTTTTCAGAGGTGGCTGAATCTAGAGTGTGTGCTTGACTCATGGTGGGGCAAGTCCCCAGGGCACCAGGACTAAGGGCCTGAGTGTCACTTGCTCCAGTTAGTCTGCATAAGATAAAAGGGGAAGGAGGAGACTCTAAGGGCTCTTGTTGCCTTTTCTGTGCTCAGTGGCCATGTTCTGCTGCCCCTCTGCTATGTGGCCACCCTATCTTGGAGCCAGCCAACTGTGGACAGAAATTTCTACTAATCCTGAGCTAAATAAACCTTTGTCTTTTAACTTTGGGTGTTGGGTATTTTGTCTCAGCAATGAGAGAAAAATGGCTAACACAAACAGTTTTTAGTTATGTCTAGTAGTCCTTCAAATATTCTAGGTTGGGCCTCACAAAGGACTAAATGTAAATGTTTGTATCATACTATGTTTGTGTGTTGAAATCCTAAGCCCTATCATGATGCCATCAGGAGGTGAGGTTGTGGGGTTATTAGGTTTGAGGGTAGTACGTTCTGAATGGGACTTATGCCCTTACAAAAGAGAATTAGAGTGATCTCTTGGCTTTCCATCCTGAAAAATTACAGGGAGAAGACTGTTGTCTATAAGTAAGTAGGACTTCACCAGATACAAATGCTCTCAATGTCTTAATGTTGTATTTCTCAATGTCTAAAACTTTAAGAAATTATTTTCTATTTTTAAGATTCCCAAACTATGGTATTTTATTGCATAAGCTTGAATAGACTAAAGCAGGTATGGAATTTTCAAAATATTCAGAATATAATTAACTTATTAATTCTTAACATGTTGCCTACCCATATAAATATCTCCTCATGTTTTATAAAGTTTGTCTAACATAAATAATCAGAAGATTTGGGCATTCTATAAATAACTATGTCCATTTAATTTCCTGTTTCTTGTGCTCATATCAAAGAATGTTTCATTTACTCCTGATCAGCACATACCTGTACCACCCTCATTATGCAATAAAAACCCCTGGATATGAAATTACATGGAAAGCTTACAAAGGGAGCAACTATGAACATCCACCAAGACAACAGCAAAACACTTTTGGAGGCAACATCCTAGAAATCATTTTATCACACAGAGGCTTTCAGAGCAGGAACAGTCTTATACATACCCTGGATCTGTTCTACTATCACGTTTACTTATTTAAATACTACAAATAATGAAAAAAAAGTTTATTCTCCATTTTTGACACATGCTCAGTGGAGGTGAGTTACAAGTCTGCCCTTAACGTAGCTAGAAGAGTTCTGGGGACCTCTTAGTATCTTCTTAACTATGGATGGTGAGTTGAATAGATATATACACTAACAATATCAGTGCAGCACTATGCTAGGTATGCTATCAATGCTCTCAAATGAGCTCTCTTCCCTGAGAATATCTGAGGCAGCGAACTCACTTTAGTGACAATTTTTTAATAATAGTCTCTCTGTGTTAACAAGGACAGAGAATAGCTGACTTTTGTTAATTTCTTTTCTTCCTACAAAAGGAGCTGCTCTGTTTTAAGTATCTAATATTAATACTTATTGAGCACCAAAAGAGAGCTGGAAACTATATTGTAAATACACATTTTCTATGTCATTTCCTGCATAACAATGATCAAAAATGGAATAACTAAGCAAGGGTCAGGCTTGTAATCTGAATTATATACAAAGACACAGACACAGTTAAGCCTGGAAGTACTCTCAAGGAAAAGCAAAATATGTATATTTGAGCATGGAATTTATCTCTGAGGCCCTCCTGAGATTGTTTACCTTTTACCATCTGATTTGCAGTGGTTATATGCTTATTGATAGTGAACTCAAGTCTTCTCTGATATTTCAGAATGCAGCAAAAATAGCTCTCATTATCATTAATAATCTTTGCACTCAGCTTTCCTAGGAAAACAGCTCACCTGTCATTTGAGCCTAAGGATGTTACAGGTAAGGATTCTGAGGCTGATTAAAAGGAGAATTGTATGTTATATATTGTGAAATAGAAAATGCTCAATGTAAAATAAGGTGAAAGGGGACAATGTTGAGATTGTAACAAAAAAGTAAGGCAACAAATTTTATATATATGGGGGGGTGGTAGGGTGGGTGGGGCTATGGGAAAAATGAGAATTAAATTGTGTCTTATACTGGTACAAATCCCCATTATGGAGTGCAATCATGATGTGTATATTTAATGTACCAATAAAGATAATTTAAAAAAAAAGGAGGCAACTTCTGAATGATCATAAAGTCAGTAAGTGACAGAGATGGAGTTCCATGGGTTCAGCACAGTCTAACCCTGTTCTCTTTCCACAGTTGTAAGGAGCCTCAGAAAACTGATCTCAACTTATGTTGAGATCATACATAAGGAATTTTTAAACTGATTTTGTTTTGGACAGATAATGATTCCCCTTGTAAACTCTGAAATTTAATAAGACTAGTAGAGGAAAGAAAGGATTGCTATAAATATCAGTGATACTACCCAGCAGAGAAGAAAATTACATCACTCAGTCAAACTAGTTTCCTGTGCATTTAGAACTGGTAGCACTGGAGAAAATGGCAGATAAACTGAATGATGTTTAGTAAATTCATAGACACAGAGGAGAGAAGCACAGATAAAGCAGTAACAATATTAAATATTGAAAGCATTTTGTCCACTACTGTAGAAGAATGTAAGAAATACATGAAATAATCCCTATGCTCAAGGACCTTACAATGAAGATAGATACAATCCATACATTCAAAAGTAACAGAAGTAGAGTTTAGATCACCATGTGTAGTAACTTGCGAATCATATAGTATCAGAAAAACAATGCTATTGGTTCTCCGAAAGTAGGCTTTGCAGATCTGAAGGCAACTTTGTTCATCAAGATCAAAGCAGTGAAGTGTATAGAATAAAGACAAAGAGAAGAGAACAAGAGAGAAAGAATAAAAATGCTTTGAGGATTAATTGGATATTTGTCTAGTTTCCCTGTACTCAACACACATAGAAATGATATTCATTTAAAGACTTAGAGATGGGCCCATTTCTTTTTTACAGCTGAGAAACTGTGGTGGCACCTGTGCCTAGAAAGCTGAGTCACAACACTGGAGTTGGTGCAGAAGCCCACAACTGCAGTGAGAGCTCTCCTGCAAGGTGTGTGATCTTGTTGAACAGCTCATTTCCTCTCTGGTTCTGTTTTATCATCCGTGAAATGGAGCTGGTAGTATCTTTCCTGACACCTTCTAAAGTTTACAGTGAGCATGCTGTAAAGACTTACTGATTTTCACCAAGCCAGTGTCAAAGAAACCTTCCACCTCTCACAGTACAGATGCAATGCTAGGCAGCTAGATAGAGATGATAAAATGCCAGCACTTATCCCCACACAGGTAAGGCAATTATTTCAACATAGAACATCATTAATCCAACTGTACTATAAAAATCCACTTGATTCCATGTACTAGAGGCTACTAATAGAAAATATGGCTACAAGTTTTTTATATCTTGAGATTGGCTATAGTTTCTTAAATATAAAAGCTAAAGTATCAGCATAATACATTAAACAAAAGTAAAACGGAGTTCATCTAAGATAAAAATGAATTGTTTTTCAAAGGACTTGATAATAAAAATAAAACTCAAGAACTGAGAGAAAAATATAAATAATATATTGGCTAAGAATCTAGTGCTTAAGATTTTAACACAAACTTTTATCTCAGGCACAAAATAACAAGTCAGTTAAAGACAGCCAAAAAATTTAAAGGATGTTTCTTCTCAGAAAACGCACAGATGATTAAAAAAAAATAAAAAATAAAAACATGTAAAGTTTCCTACTATCTTTAGTCAAAATTTTAATGAAATACCAACTTATCCTTCACAGGACAAATATAACAAAAAAAGATGGCTGACAAAAACTGTTGGAAAATGAAATATATCTTAGCCTACTAGGATTGCAACCCTAGACTACCGTAAACTGAATAGTTTATAAGCATCAGAGATTTTTCACAGTTCCAAGGACTGAGCATTCTGATCACAAAACACCAGAAGATTAGTTATATGATGAGACTCAGCTTTCTTCCAGATGGTGCTTTCTCTCCCTGGTCTCATGAAGTGGAACAGCAAGAGAGATCTCTGCAGCCTCTTTCATGAAAGCACCAACCGCATCATCTCCCAAAGACTTCCTCTCCGAGCAAAGTGGTTCTCAGGGTTAAGCACTGATTTCAAAGGAATGCAGGCCTTATAATCACAGTATGGAAAACCAACTCCACTCAAGCATTACTTGTAGGAGAACACAAGTCATGTGAGCACTTTGAAAAACAGTTTGGTAGCCCTTCAAAAAATGTAATAGAGGGCGGGGGATTTAGCTCAGTGGTTCCAGTGCCTATCTTGCAAGTGCAAGGACCAGGGTTCGATCCCTGGTAACCACATACCATACTGGGCATGGAGACTCACACCCAGCAGCAACCAATACCACATACACAGTGCCAGGCCTGGTGGCTCACACCTGTAAACCCAGCGGTTGGGAGGCAGAGACAGGAGAATTGCTGTGATGTGAGTTTGAGGCTGAGTGCAGGGCCAGTCTGAACTACAAAGCGAGACCCTGCCTCAAAATAAAAATATATAATAGAGGGCCAGGGATTTAGCTCAGTGGTTCCAGCACATGCCTTGAAGGCACAAGGGCCAGAGTTCAATCCCCAGTAACCTAACACATATAACAATGCCAGGTGTGGTGACTCACACATACCAGCAATCAGTACCACATACCACAGTGCTGGGCATGGTGGCTCACGCCTACAATCCCAGCACTCAGGAGACAGGGTAAGGAGGATTGCTGTGAGTTTGAGGCTTGTCGAGGTTACATAGCAAGCTCAGGGCCAGCGAGACCTTCTCTCTCTCTCTCTCTCTCTAGAGAAATCACATGTCTCAACAGTTCTATTTATGGCTAAAATTGAAAGCCAAAAATAATTTCATAAGTGTTCTTAGAAGCATTATTTATAATTACAAAAAAATAAGTGCAGTCAAGCTGTGAATAGAGAAACAAAAACGAATTATATGACCTTTAAAAGAAAGTGCTTATCCATACTATAATATGTAAAAACCTAGAAAACATGAAAGTGAAAGAAACCAGTCACAAAAGTCAGATATGGTATGATTCTTCATGGAAATGTCCAAAATAGTTGTTCATAAAGATAGAAATTAATAGCACTTGCCAAGGCCTAGAGGGACGGGGAAATAGAGATTGACTACAGAGGAATCTAATTTTATTCTGTGGTGGTGAAAATATTCTGGAATTACGTCTGATAATATTTATCCAGCCTTACTCATCCACTGTTTTAGTTACTTTGCTCTTCTTGCTGAGCAAATACCTTACACCCTAAGTTGAAGGAGTGAAGCTGCAGTTGGCTCACAGTTTGTAGAGTTTCACTGCCTACTCAGCTGGCTCCAAGGCAGAGAGGCACAAAGAAGAAACAGCTCATGGCAGGCAGAGACAGCAAAAGCATGCAAGGGACAAGGCAAAGCTCTTCCTGCCCTTATACTGTATCCAGGCTACCTGGATTAGGGTGGTGCCGAACTAATCAGTGTACTGATTTAGTAACCAGACAACTGTAATTCCAGCATCACACACCTGAATTCATTCGTCTCTGACAAGGCTTAGAGGGTACACCTAGTTCCAAACCATAATGTGTACTGAAGTGTGTATTGTGATAGGAGGTAATTTATGCTAGCTGAGTTATACCTTAGAAGAAAAAGAGCCCTTTCTAATCAACACAATAATAGGTAATGGAAAGGAAATAATTATGCCTTAAACATTATTGTCCACTAAAATAATGTTTATTGTTCATTATACTAAGGCTTTGGAGAATTGTGGTATACAAGTAAAATTAAGTAATAATAATCATTATTTATTGAGCACTCACTGAATGTGAAGGATAGTTCTGAAAATTTTAGATATTAGCACCTCATTTAATCCTCACAACAAACTTCCGATATGATTGCTACCTCCTTTTTCGGACGAAGAAACTATGCCACAGAATGGTAAAGAAACTTGTCCAAGGTTACATGAACATAAACAGTACACTCATGATTTGAAACTCTGAAGGCAAGCTTGAGCATTTACATTGTTAATCTCTAGCCAATACTATTTCTTTATAAAATATGTCACAATATTCAAGTAAAAAGTGCTATTAATGACTCTTGGTTTTTAAAAAGTGTTGTATGTCAGGAATGAAAATTCTTGTGGAACCACTTGGTAGAGCCTGAGTTCCTTTTGCCATATCTGACCCAAGTAGTCTTCGTGTTCAGGCTATAGCTCAGGTCATTTATCCTAAGAAAGAGGATTCTGAATTGAACTTGACTGCATTTTTTCCATATTTGAACAGCAATGGCTGTTTTATAATATTATCTCTGCTTTAAGATTGAGCTCTCCTTTGATGAAGAAGCTCTTTGCTCATAATAACCCTGTCTTAGATCAAGTTATTTAGGAGCAGATCTTGAGATGGAGATTCAGGTGGACAGTCATTTACTGTCAGATGGCTCTTAAGAAAATTCTAAAAGAGAGAGAAAAAATGTGATGGGAAAATAAGATACAAACAGGAAATGGTCCAGTCAAATACATGCTTGGCCTCATACATAAGTATAAGGTTTTCCAGAGCAAAGTCACATCATAGAGCTGACAGCTGGCTGCACAAGAGTCACAGTGGGGTAGAGAGGGGAGGGACTGTTTGAGCAGAGCAGTCAAAAGAGGGCTTCAGAGCAGCCGGAAGCTGTTAGCAGCTAACATAGCTACAGTGAGCAGAATGTACAGGCCCATTAGAAGAGATCCGGACAGCACATCACAGCAGCTCCCACATGGTGGCGAGTGGCTGGGGGCCCTAGATGTGGGTAAACATCCATGCTAACACCTAAACCTGCTCTCATGCTTCTACTCTCTGTCACCTACCAGGTGTGTGACTGAAACCACTAATCAGTCCTAAACCTCTTCCCATGTGTGTAAATGGACATCATAACCCTAGGTACATGGGGGTGTGGGAAGGACGTACAGATGCACTTACACTGTGTTTAGTGTGTAGTCAGTTTAATAAATAGCAGTTATTACTATGGTAATATATCAAACTTTTATTAGTTAGGACATTTGGTGCCTTTCCTTACTAAGTGAAGTAAAAGAAGTTGGATAACTTATTTAGCCAACCAGTAATTTCAAATCTTGTGATAACCTTTTATTTTCAGCTCCTATAATAAAATGTCCCAATATTTTCCTAAGCATCACTTGGATTTATGCAGTGAGAATATGAATTTTGTCCTCACCCCTCTTGCTATTCACTGAAGTCATCACCTCCCAAACAACAGTCTTCCTTTCAGCTTTGCCTTTTTGTCCCATCTGAATTAAGTTTGCATTGTGGACTATCATAAATCTATCAGTGTCTGACTTTTTCCTTTGTGGCAGCAAATACCAAAGTCTGCCTCTCAATCCATGTTCTGCTGTAATGACTTCAAATGCATTCCAGGTTACAGGGTTATCCCTGTTAAAGGCATTTTAAAAGAATCTGGGAGTTTGCCAGGAAGAGGCCTGTTCTCCGGCTGCCAAAACTCATGACAGAAAGCATCTGACAGAGACCCAGTTACAAATCTGTTGGCTATACACTGACAGCTCCAGCAGTGACAGTGGAACTGGACAAGTGCATCTTGGCACTGGGCTGGGTAGATGTCCTGGCAAGGCCTTCTCATTCCCTAATGCTAGAAATATCCTCACAGTGGGGAAGCAGTCAGGCAACACCAAATGCAAAAGCTGCAGACAGTAGCTCCACAGAGATGAAGTCTAGCATGGAAATCCGTCAGCCAAAGCACACACTGGTGCCCAGGCAGTGTGCTGACCTACTTAACCCCATTCTCATCTTCAGCTTTTCGCCATTGAACAGGCAAACCAGAGAAAGCATTTCTCGTCCATGATCCTCCCACGGAGTGATGTTCTTTTGCTCCTGCTCACATTCATTCATTTATTCACTAAGTGAATATTCACTCATGGT
This sequence comes from Petromus typicus, assembly GCA_004026965.1. Taxonomy (NCBI): domain Eukaryota; kingdom Metazoa; phylum Chordata; class Mammalia; order Rodentia; family Petromuridae; genus Petromus; species Petromus typicus. The sequence goes on along the minus strand of PVIR01016281.1, from coordinate 24,184 downwards.
ATGACTAACAGACACTAGAGGTGCTAGATTGAAAATGGATTTGTAAGAAAGGAGAACAAAGTAAGAAGATCGGGCTTAATCCCCATGTACTACAAACTCTGACCTACTCCTGTGATACATGACTACATCAAAGAGAAATTATTTATTTTAAATGCTAAGTCAAAAATTGTGGAAATAAAGAAACTTGCATAAAGAGCCATTGAGGGTGTTGGCCCATCTCAGATTTTACCATTTATATAGCTGGCTTTTGAGCCTGGAGCAGAGTAGAGTCCCACTCTGCTTACAGTATAGAAACGAGCTACAATGGAATCCCAGTGCCCCCAAGGAACCTTTAGTATTTCCCATCTGTGTTCACATTGCTCTGAGGAGTTAGAACCTGAACTGCACCTTCCACCCTGAAGCAGGGAAAATGGCCCCACGAGACCTGCAGGAGACATTGCTGTGTATGCACCTAATGGATTCATTTCCAACTGTTAGTTTGTGAAGAATGTTCAAAAACCTCACCCAATAATAATGAGGGGGAATGTGACAACTACAACTCTCTAATTTAGCAAGATTCATTTTGCAAAATCATCACTGAGCATCCGAATCACTGCTGAGCAGAGCACAGCATCTGGCAAACAAGCGGTGATGTATGGAGACGTTTTAAGCACCATATGGCAATATGTCTCCGAAGTCACCTGCGGGTTGAAATGAAAACCCACTTTTATAACTACCTTGGGAAAACAAGGAAGGGAGAGAGGATCAAGGGGTGTGTTGGAATAACGCAGTATGGATATTAAAAATATATTAAAGCAAATGTTGAAATAGCAACACACTATTAGGAGGCAAAAGTAGCAAAAGTGGACTAAAATCTTTATTTTCCATAAAATGTAACAAACGGATGTCCAGACTCAACTAAAAGTGATGAATAGGTGCCATGTCTGCTTTAATTAGGATTCTCGTCTTCAGTTATGAGAAACAAAAATCAAGATGCCAGAGGCAGACAGGGCCTTCATTGTTAGGTATTTTGTTATTTCTCAGAAACAGTGAGAAAATCATAATTCTTTGCTTCCTGACTCTGATCCTCAGATTCCTTACTCAGTTCCCCAGAAGTCCTCCCACAGGTGCCCACCCTGTGCTCACACTCTTCTCTCAGCATCTCTCTGCTTTCTGTCACTTTTTCTCTTCCTACACATGGTACCTACTGAAGAAATGCTGCTGGAGCATCAGGTCACATCTTAGTTCCAATGGGCAGGGTGATCGCTGGCTCTCCTCACTGGCAGTGTGTTCTTTGGCTCCAACAGCTTCCATGTCCAGGATCCTGTTGTTTTGAGCCATTACTCCCAGTGTGTAGTTTTGTGCTCTCCGCACCTCATGAAGATGCCTTTCTGCTGTGTCTCTCTCACCTTCAAATGTAACATTTCGGAGCTGTATTTCCAGAAAACATGATTATCATTTCTACATCTTAGTCTGGATTCATTCTTCTAAAACCAAGCACTAATATAATGATAACCCTAATAGTCATATTTTATTTAACATGTTGCAAAGCACTCTCCTTAGCACTTTCCATACAGGAGGCCAATCATTAGCTCAATCACTTGGACAACGATCCAGCTTGTGAGAGGTAATGAAGTCCGCATTCAATCCAGTGTGACTTCATGGTTTATACTCATCTCCCACGCTGACTGGCTTTAATTTCTCCACTCTATCTTCCTTTAAAACATGCTCTTTTCCAGGTGAGTCTTTGGGCACTAATACAAATTTATTTCAGAAATTTGACTATCCTCGGAAACACATGTCTTCATTTGCAGTGATCAAACAAGCTTAAGCTCTCAAGTTGAGACCTCTCTACAATTGGAAGAACTTTGTGGAATGGTTTTTGTTTGCTCATATACATATGAGCTTCCTTTGCTCCTTGCACCAACTCTGGACTAAAAAATACAAAATTATTACCCTGATCATGCAGACAAATATCACAACAAAATATGAAGGAAGCAGAAACTGAGCTCAGGTTTTTTGAACCTTTTTTCCATTGTACCCATGTGCCAGCTGGCTGGAAAAAAAGCCCTTGAATATAAGTCATCTGCTGTGTTCCTGTCAGTTCCTTGTCCATGTCTTTTGCTGTGCTCAGATTAGATCTTCCTATTCCTACCCCTGCACACTTCCCTCCGATTCTGTGCTCGTCTTTTCCTACTTCTATTATAGTCCCAGTTCTATTATCAATCCCAAATGTAAAAGGTCACAAATGAATTATCTCCTTAACTCTAATGTGAGTCCTTCCCTTATATGATACTTCCCTTATATGATACCCATCGAGTGAGTGGTAATTCCTCCCTGTTAGGGTCACTCTTTCAGTAACTGTCTTATCATGCCCACCTTTTCAGGTCATGGAAAGGTGGTGAGCGCATGGAAAGCTGCTTCTTATTCTTACCTTCTTTACAGTATGTATAAGGTAAATGCAGTGTCATACCTTACCTATAAAGTATATAACATACTGTATATACCTTATTTCCTTTTCCAGAGCAGACACTAAATGCCAGTTTTTCAACTAAAAGAAATTTACTGTGGTCTTGTATTAATAGATAATATTTGTGATCAAATCTTATACCTTGTCTTCCCACTTGGGAGTTTCCATGTTTTTCCAGAGACAAGGGAATTTGGAAATTATTTAGAGTTTCTAGTTTAATCTTTTCTCAATGGAGCTTGCCACCCAGTCAGTTCAATATGTTCTTCAGAATCTATTTCTTTATAGACTTAAAGTCTTGAACATGTTTTAGCTACCTTAACAATTCTCTCAATTATTTATTAGGGTGACTCATACACAATATATTTATATCATGTTCTTATTGAAAGAAAATACCTTATTACATTGCAGCCAAGAATTTTATTTTCTTCAAATTTCAAATGAGGTAAGTCTTTAGGCACTAATAGAAATTTGATGATGTATATGGTATATGTGAGAAACTGTAGATTTTTAAAAAATTAAACAAAAATATTTGGCCCAGCTGTCCCCTAAGACTAGCAGACCAAACTTGTTTCTGACTGCTCTTGTGTTCCATACTCTGTCAAGTGGTAACAATGGGGTTCACAGACAGAGTGACTGAGCAAGCTGTTTGGTCTACCTCTGACCCTTTTCTGGTAGACCTGAATCTGTTAGTTATTCTGGTTAGTGCTCTTGGCTTACTAACAAATGCAAAAGGTTTAGAAAACAAAATAGAAAAAACAGGAAAACTTGCCCTTTATAGCCTTATTACTAATGTTTTTATTTCTTTTTTTTAACTTTTATTTGCATTTCAGTGTGTGCATGGGATAAATTTTTTAGGCCTAAACATACACAAGAAAAATGCGCTCATCTTCCACCTAGCTCTTTGTCTCAGATGCAGGGTCAACCACTTAGTGTCCTGTGTACATTCTAGCCCAGGGGCATAAGGAAAGAGCAGAGGCATTACCATGCTACAGTAACTAACAGCACGTAGCCAACAGTACATCCTATCCCACAGTTCGATACTTGGTACTGCTGTCGAGCCCCTCCTTGATTTTCAAGGTTTATAGTTAAGAGACGAACAATAAACAGGGTGTGGGAACACTACATTATTAGTACTAGAATTGTCGTAGTGCCAGGTGCTGAGGGAAATGATTGACATCCCACAGGTGGAAAAAACCTTTATGAAGGGTCTAGTATAGAAAATTCTGTCAGGGGAAGAGACAAGAAACATACTTCCCAGAGAAGTTACTGCAAAACTAAGATGTGAGGAAAATGCCTGCCAAGTTTTATAAACTGGAATGTGGTCAATTTGGTCAAAACCTGTGTTTGAAGAAAGACAAAAAGAAACTAGAAATGTCAAAGTGATGGTGGCCACCTTCTTGTTGTCCTTGATATTCTATCATAGGAAGAATACTCATGGGATAATCACACAGCAGGTTAAATATACTATCCTTGTGTGGAAAGGAAGAGCAATAAAAGCAACCTCACAGGGCTTTTTTATTTTTCTGATATACAAAAATGCAAATGATGTACATATTAAGGTGGTGCAATGTGTTTAAATCAAGTTAAACATATCTATGTCCTAACGCTGATCTTTATAGTAAAAAGTTTTACAATCCTTTTTTTCTGACTTTTTGGAAATGTTTAGCATATAATTGTTCTCTAGAATCGTTGTACTTTGTACTGGCTCCCAGGAACTTTCAGCCCTTATCGAAGTGTAGACCTTGGTATTCTTTACCAGTCACTCTCAAGCTCTGTCCTTTTTGGTACAAGATGTGGAAAGGACATAGACACTACAGGCCTAGATAGCCAGGGCAGTGGAGTAGGAGGAAAAGAGAAATATGCTTTTCTAACTTCTGAATTTCTCTTGTGAGTAACTAGAAGGGTGATATTGTCATTACCTTGAATGGACACACTTAATTTTTCAGCATGGGTTGGGGTTGATGCCACTCCAATCTAGATGGTATAGGGCCTTCTGGCAAGCATTTGGGATTAGAAGACGGAGTAGGAAGCCTTTGAGGAACTGGTTTTAAGAGGACTATGAGGGGAATGTGAATGAACCTGAGAAATACAGCTGAGAGGCAAAATAGAAATAAAATGTGGAAAGCAGAGGCAGTACAGAGGTACAAACAGTAAAGTGTGATGTAAAGAGAAGAAAAGGAGAATATTTTAGTTAGAGCAGGAATTATACAGCAGAGTCCAGCTGATGAGGCTTGCAAGTCTGGTGAGAAGTTTGTTTGAAACAGAAGTATCGGGGTGGTCATAATTCACCACATTTTAGTAGGAGCAGTGATCATTTCTCGTGCTTTATGCTACTTGTAAAATTCTTTCACATTCATTAATGCACTCATTTGGTACTCATCATCTCTTTGAGGAAGATAGGGGAGAGCTAATTATCTGTACTATATAGATAAGGAAACCAACTCCCAGAAAAGGCTCAGTGATTTGACCTTACTTACAGAGCAATTAAAGGAAGAACAAAGCCTGAAATTCGGATTCTGTTTTCTATCCAGGACTCAGTTTGATTTGCAGTTCTTCTCCCTTTCAGACAGTGGGAACTTTACAGAATACATGGGAAAATCTTAGGCTACAAGAAAGCCTACCTCCTCTTTGCTCTTTAGTCTTCTCCAGTGAGTAGAATCCTTAAAGCTATAACCGTCTCTTGGTATCACAAGAAAAAAACTAGCAGAGTATCACTCTAGTCCTGTCTCCTTTCCAGCTGCTCTGAATGCCCTCCAGAAGGCTGGGTTTGCAACCACTGTTGTTGGTTTCCACATCCTGTCTAACAAATGGCAAATATCCATGAGATGAAACATGTGGAGAGCATATCTGTGTTAGACTTCATTTCAAGAAGACTCTATGTCTGCCTGCTGCAATCAACAAGGTGGAAACAAATCTCAGTTTTTCAACACAGTCCTGCATGGACCTCTTCCACGTCTTTATCTAGTGGTCACACTCAGGAGAAAAGCCTTATTTTTGCAAGTGCACCGTCTTGGTCAGAAAAGGTGATAGGTGAGGAGCCGAGGGAGGGTTGTTACAAGCACAAAAACTCATTCCTGCCACTATAAAAGCAAAGGACATAACTCGTTTAAAGTGTCAGGGCTTTTGGAAGAAATCCAAAGCTCTCTACAGTCCAGAGTTTGAATTTGAAGCTGAAAACCCTGAACTGTGCGCCTTCTATGTTGAAACCACAATGAAATAACTTTTAAAATCTGAAGGAAGCATTCGAATGTTCTGATTTCTATTCAGGAGCTAATAAATTTGGAGACAAAAATTGATTTCATTCCTGGATCTCCAATTAAACCTTTTTAATAGCTTAAAATGATGTGCACCAAGTCCAAGTCATTTCTAACAAAACCAATAAAAATCCAACCAAAGTTTTAGCTATAAGATAAATGAAACATATATAAAAGTACAAACAAGAAATGCAAGCCATCTCGATCTATGCTCCAACCTACCAGAACCAGTCAGATGAGGAAAATGTAGACTCTGAAGTGTAGGTCCACCAGACAGGTTAGCACACATTTTCTGCACTGCCAAGAACAGGCAGAGAATGAAATTTGTGGCAACAAGTGAGAAAAATTTATAGAAACAGATAGTGAAGCATCTTGTAAAAAAACATGGCTCTTATGGTTCCTTAGAATTCAGTTAGGAAAAGAAAAATATAGTGCACAGTTTTAGGTAATAACATAAGTAATTAAAAACAAAAAAAATGTTCATTATTAACTAATGGTCAATATTGAGAGTCAAATTCTGAAAGAGAACAAACCAAGAGATATATGGTCTTCTCAGAAAAGATAATCTACACACAAAAAGATATATAGAGCTACATCATTTATATCAACATATGCCCAATGTTAATCTAGTAGAAGTGAATTCTAAGTTCAGTTAATGAAAAACAAGTTAAAATCATGATTAGCCAAAATTCACTGAAATGAACTTATTCAGCTAATAATGTTGGCTTGGATGTATGGAACTGGCATTATTTAATTGCTAGGTGAGCTACAGTTTATGAGATCAAAATGCCAGCACTTTCCTGTAATAGGAAAAGGAAGATCACCATATTAATCATGTTTTTAATATTGATATCTTATGCTTTGGCATCTTTGATCCTCCAAGCCCTGGAAGTATTGCTCTCTAAAAGCTAGTTAATTGCTAGAGGAAACAAAGCACATCCTTGGGATCAAACCAATCAATTCAGATCTTATACCTCAACTCCTTTCTTATATTCACACCCTAAAGAAACCCAGAAGTTGGCATCTGAAAATTAGGGCTACGTTTGTTGCCCAGGGCCACTTGATAGTCTTCAAATGACCCAATTCTTAACTTATTTAGTTCATCTCCTCTGATTTTCTTATTCTTCCTACAAAATCTACAATCAAGCTCTAGCCTCTCTTCTTTCCACCTTCTGCCTGCTAAGAGACCTCAGTGTTTCCTAAGTGTCTTGGCATGCAATGGTGAGCTGCCTTTTCTGTGAAAACTAAGTAATAAACTCTCTGCACAAAGTAGATGTAACCATGTTTGTCATCTTCCTAAAGCTGATTTTAATGAAATCCAGATACATTTTAAAAGAAAAACTGAAGTGTCCAGAATGAAGAGCATAGGATAAATTTGCTCTGTGTTCCTACAGTGAACAAGGTTTATTTCACTGTAAGACGCAGATGATATTTTTTTTTACTATCACAAAAATATAAGGGTAATGGAGGAGAGCGAATTTTCTTGAACAGCCCTACTAGCTGTTTTCTACAAATTGAAGATAGCAATGAGAATTGTTATACCAGGTGCTCTCTGAGTTCGGAGAGAGTGATAGGATGACACACTGGTAGTCTAGGTGATAACATTTGACTCTTAGAATAAAAGTGAATATAATTATCATGGTAATGCATGCAAGTTAGATAATCAGAGTGTTTTGACTCACTATGTAGCAATGATTAATTAATGATGAGTTTCTTAAAAGTAAAACAGACATATAACCCACAAAGATACAACTTTCCACATGCAGAGATCTGATGGGCCTCATCCAACTGCCAGTAGTGATGATTCACAACCTTTAACAAAATCTGCAAGTCATTGGTGAAACACATATCTGAAACTGTTCAACAAAGAAAAAGTAGATGTTTTAATTAAGAGGTATGGCCATTATAGGAGTGTTTTTGAATGTGGAATGTTTAGTAACTAAATCAACACACTCTTGAGAATTTACATGCATTGTTTAACCTAGTAAATGCTCTTCCCTGCCCCTCAGGATTTTGTTGTCACTGTGTTTTTTTTACCTTATTCTGGTTTTTGGTTTGGTGTCAGGGACTGAATTTAGGGCCTTTCATATTCAAACTCCATACTCTCCCATGAGCCTACATTTTCAGCTTCCCATCCCATTAATGTTAAAGAACAATAAGGAACAATTTTCTACCACATGGCAACTGTGTATGTGCTTCCTTTTTATTCCGGGTTATATAACCTTACCTGTTGCTCATCACATAGGTTGCAGAAAAATTTATTGTCTTAATAATTTACAAAATAGTAATCTAATCAACACACTATTTACAGATATGATACAGAATAAATATGTACTTGATGTGGAATATATTTCTCAATTAATAAGGTGAAAAAGTATATTTTGAACAATTTTTCTATTATGATAGTATTTTGTCAAATGCGTTATTTTTTTGAAGTCCAGGAACATATCTACTTAAATGTTAATAAGGCTCATCTTCAAGTGAATTATGGCTGCTTTTCATTAATTCTTTACTATTTAAATGAGTTTATGCAATACCAATAATGATAATAATTATAACAATTAATAAGTGAGTTTCAATTTAGAAAGCAAATTAGTTACTTTACAGAATTTAAGCTTAACATCTGGGAAAGGCTTGTATGGAGCTGATAATGCAGAGTCTCTGGGGAATTTCACCAAGATCATATAATAACCCTAACAAAACACTCAGACACAAGTTAAAAGCTAGGGCTAGACTGAACACGCAGGTGATGACCAAGTGAGTCCATGTGGACTACCTGGCCAATCGAAGGCATGCAGGTCCAGGGAGGGGGGAAGCACTGGTCTTCTCTTTAGAGCTCTGGACTGGTTTGCCTAAGGCAGTACTCCACCAAAGTGGACAGGACCGTGAAGTACTAGAAACTGGATGAACTTAAGGCAAAAATTAGATATGCCTCCCTAATTTAATGACTCAGTGTTCACAAGAAAATGAAGTTATTCCAGTCTGTGTACTCATCTTCACTAAAAGCAGTTGAATTATGTGCCAGGCACATTACTAATGCCCAAACAAAAGACTGAGCTGAATTAAAAGACAAAACTCCTTCCTGCTTATGTGGACCCTGTGATTTAGTGCAGGACAGTCAGGTGAGAGACAACTACTAGCAGCTCAGTTTGTGACTGCTAAATCTTGGAAACAACCAAAATGTCCATCAGCTGGAGACTGGATAAAGAAGATGTGGTTATTTTATAGAATGGAGTATTATTCTGCCATAAAAGTGATAAGATTGAGTTATTCACACTCAAATGGATATACCTTGAGGACATCCTCACAAGTGAAATAAATAAGTCACAGATATGTTAATATCATATCTTTACTCTGGTATGAGAAAATGAAGATGTAAATGAGTTTTAGAATATATAGAAGATATTGTGAAATAGAAAATATTTAAAAGGAAAAGGGCTGTAAGAGTAGGTAAAGAGGGGGAAAATAATGTGATGATAATAAAAACAAAAGGAAAAGACTATGTATACAGGTGGCTGTAGGGTGAATAAGGGAAGGGGGAAATGAGAATTGTGTCATATCATACTGGTACAAATTATCAATGCTGAAAATGACTATGATGTATATGTATAATGTACCAATAAATATTTGAATTAAAAAAAAGAAAGGAGAATGTCAATGTACTCTGAGTGACAAGGAGAAAGGCAGGCACAGGCAACAAACATATCAGGATGAGTAGTACGAGAAAGGCTCTAGAGAGTGGCAACACTTACAACTTCTAAAGATGTTTAGGAAATAATTTAGGAGCAAAATAAATGATAGGAAACATGGAGATAGGGAGGCGAGCTGGAGATGGGAAGGACAGGAAAGCCAGGAGGGGGAGGGGCTTATTTAGAGGATCAGGATGTGATATGTATATGTACCATGCTCCCCAAAGAATTAATTTATTGGGTCTGGCAAACGTGCTAATAAAAGGGGAAGGAAACAAGGAGTAATTAGTTGACAGAAGCGAGAGTAAGAAAGGTGATGTTGGACAGAAGAGGAGGTGATTCATCTGAGGAGGAGAAGTCTAGTTATTTAATCCATCTCTTTCTAGTGCATGACTCTCCTAAGTCCTTACACTTGAATATTTTTAGTAGCAGGGCCCTGCTGCCTGCTGGTATAGTCAATTCCACTTAGAGAGCTGACTGAAGCCCCACATTGCTTTCCTGCTCACTGATCTATTTCTGCACATGAGTGTACAGACTGATTCAAAGGCCTTCAAATAATATTTCCTCAATATTTTAAGGTCAGTGCCAAATCCTCTGCTCTTTGCAAGCTGTTTTTTCGTGCTTATTCATTATATAACTTCATATCTCTTCACTATCTGACTATTTTCTGCTAGACATACTATAAAGTACCAAAATCCAAGGTCCTTTGTAAATACTTAATAGCAATAATAAAAATCAACAATGCATCAAGCACTTATTGGCCACCTACTGCATAACAGAAAAATCACTGGGCTCAAGCAAAAGCACAATGAAATAAAATAGTGTTTGATCTCACATAATTTTCATTTTAGTGAGCAAAATAGAGAATAAATACATAAGTAAATAATGTTCATACACAGATTAGAATAGATTTATAAAAGCAAAATTTGGAGGATACAAGTTTAGCACATAATAAGGCTTTTCTTGCATCTTCTAAATGGCTTTTTAGAAATTTTTGACATCATCCCCCATCATCAACATATATTAATTCTATTTTCCCATTAATATTAATCATTTTAAAATATTTTCCATTTGGTAGATGAAAAACATATCTCATTTTAATTTGTAGTTTTTATTAATAGTGTGCTTAAATATTTTTACTTTCTATAAATTTTTATTATTCATATCTTTTTTTAATTATTCTGAAAGGGTTCTTCAAGTCAAATACTTGGAAATATTTGTTATACAATGAAAGCATTAATGTTTTGCTTCTCCTGTATGTTAAAGACTTAATCATAAGTTAATAATTTTAATGATATATTTTTATCATAAATATGTTTAATATTTTAGTTTTTTGTTAGTAAAATGTATACATTATTTTATTCATACTTTCTGGTTCTTGCTTTGATATAGTTTTTTGTAAGACTTTTCTCCACTGTGTCATATAAATCTCCACCCATAAAGATTTCTGGTCCTTCTATGAATTTTAAAATCTAACAGTATTTAGTAATCCATAATTTATTTTGATACTGGAATAAGGTAGAGAACTTTATAGTTTTAGAAAAATTTGGTCTTCTCAATAACGTCAAATCTCTGTTTTAAAATTCTTCCAAAAAAGAAAGTTAAAGTCTTCAACCCTGAAAATTATAGAACTCTGAAAAAAGAGATAGAAGGGGATATCAGAAAATGGAAAGACATCCCTTGGTCTTTGGTAAGAGGAATAAATATGGTCAAAATGGCTATACACCCACAACTACTAAATAGATTCAATGCAATCCTGATTGAAATCCCAACAGCATATTTCATAGACCTAAAGAAAATAATCCAAAACTTCATCTGGAACCACAAGAGATCGGAATAACAAAAGCAATGGTAGGCAACCAGGACATGGCAAGGAGAATCATGATCCCCAACTTGAAACTATACTCCAAAGCCATTGTGTTAAAAGCTGCACGATATTGGCAAAGTAACAGATCTGAGGCTCAGTGGAATAGATTAGAAGGTCCAGAAACATCTCCAGACACACTAAAGCACCTCATCTTTGACAAAGGAGACAAATATCCTCAGTGAAGGAAAGATAATCTCTCTAACAAATGGTGATAGAAAAATTGGGCTTTCAATTTGCCAACAACTAAAGCTAGACCTATTTCTTTCACCATACATTAAACTAAAATCAAACTGGATTAGAGATCTAAAAATTAAAACAGAAACACTAAAACTGCTGCCAGACAGGTTAAGTAGACCACTTGGAGATACTGGCTTAGGAAAAGACTATGAACAAAACCTCTACAGCATGAGAACTAGCAGAAGAAATCAACAAATGGGATCTCATCCATTTAAAAAGCATTTTCACAGCAAAAGAAACCACCAGCACAGCAAAACCCACTAAAGGGAAAAAGCTTTTATCAGCTTTTTCTCAGACAAAGGGCTACTATCTAGAATATATAAAGAGCTCAAAAAATCAGTCTCCCAAAATTTAAAGACTGAATTCAAAAATAGTCTCCTGAAATAAGCTGACACTTTTCAGAGGAAGAAGTAAAAGCAGCTAAGAAGCATGTGAAGAAATGCTCAGCATCACTAGTCATTCAAGAGATGCAGATGGAAATGAAACTGAGATCTTACTCCACACAGAATGGATGTTATCTCAAAATTAGCCAGGCACAAATGCTAGCAAGGCTGTGAAAAGAAAGGAACCTTTCTCTACTGTTGGTGAGAATGTAGGCTGGTGATACCACTGTGGAGATCAGTATGGACATTCCTCAAAAACTAGCAATAGAGGTCTCATTCGATCCTGCTATTTCCCTTGCTAAGGATATACATGAGAGAATTAAATGCCTCATATCATAGTGACATATGTGCACCCATGTTTATAGCAGTTTAGTTTGTGATAGCTACATCTTGGAAACAACCCATATGTCTATCAACTGGAGACTGGATAAAGATATGGTTTTTATATAAAATGGAATATTACTCTGTTGTAAATAATGATAACTTTGAGTAATTTATACTCAAATAGATTTACCTTAGGGACATACACATAAGTGAAATAAATAGGTCACATATATGTAAATACCATATTTTTTCTCTGGTATGGGAAAGTGAAGATGTAAATGAATTCTAGAGTGTATGGTAGATATTGTAAAATATAAAATATGCAAAGGAAAAAGGGGGTAGGGATACATAATGTGGGAAAATAAAAATTGTGATCATAAAAAAATATATATATATAAAAACATCTCAGATCACAAACACTTCAGCTTGTTCATACACCACAATGGGTGTCCAAAATGTAGTGGTTTCTGAACCCAGGGAGGGAATCTACATATATATATATATATATATATATATATATATATATATATATATATATATATATATATGGCAGGGGGTTGTAGGGTAGGCAGGAGAATGGGAAAAAATGAGAAGTCATGTCATATACTGGTACAAATTCTCAATATCAATTGTGATCATGGTGTGTATAGAAAATGTACCAATAAAATCGATTTATTTAAAAAATTCCATTGATCTTTCTATTATTCTAGCTGAACAGATCACATATAAATCCAGGTTTATATACATACATATATAACTCTAAACCAAGTTCTCATCCATCCGTTGCTTAATTTGCAACTGTTTATTAAGAGTATAAACTGTCCAGTTTTGCAAGTCTTCCTCTCTCCACATAAATGTCTTTACCATTCTGAGATCCTCTAAGCAAGTTTAGAATTCTTTCACAGAACAGAATATACAACACAGCAGTTATATGGAACATAGAATTATTGTTATATATATATATCAAAGTGCTTAATTGTATTTAACATTCATTTACTTCCAAAATATCTGGTTTCCTAATTATCTTTCTGAGATTAGTAAAGGTGCCAAAACTCTATGGCAACCACAGCAAACATACCTGTAAATCTAAGAAAAACATCTCAGATCACAAACACTTCAGCTTGTTCATACACCACAATGGGTGTCCAAAATGTAGTGGTTTCTGAACCCAGGGAGGGAATCTACAGCTGCTCAAATGCTGGGCTACTGCAAATGCAGGTGTCTAATTTGATTCTGCAAAATAAAGTAGAGTATACAACTACACAAGAATTGTGAGTAGGCAATTTTATCTCTCACTGTTTATAAGTTTTCTATGGAGTAAATGTATTTTTATGTGCATTCATACCCTTAGATTCTATTTATCTGGAAATCTCTGACTAATGCAAAGGGCAAATTCTCTTAGGGAAAAACAAAGTCATCATAATCCATTACCAAATTAGTCATTTAGCTCCCCAGGCTCAGAAAGTATTTACACACAGCAAATATGTCGTATGGAAAAAAGCAAAATAAAATAATTATAAAGCATAACTCATTTCTACCCAGGGCAGATATATGTGCCTCTGAAGGGCATCAAAGAAATGGTGAGCATGAACAATGAAAGGGGAGATATGGGAGAAAACAAACCCACCAAGGGTGGCACACTGTGTACTCTCTTTTCTGGAGCAGGGCTTTCAGGAAGCAAATGAAAAGTCCCACACAAATCTCTAAGGAATCAAGAAAATCAGCAGTGGGAACCCATAAAAAATTCATCTTTTCTTTATCATCTTTAACACCTACTAAGTATGTGGCACATACACCTAAGCAATTTGTACTGAATAAATAAATTGAATTTACACCCTTGCTCATCCAATTATCTACCAAGTGATTTACTGAGCAAGCTTTACCTTCAATGCACTGAAAAGAATAGCAGCACATTGTATGGCAATATTCTAAAACCAAAGCCTCACCTAGTGTTATTCCATGACTGGTGTCAGTCAAGCTGGGAGTGGGCAATCAGGTAATACTGTTGGGAAGTCAAAGAAATGCAGCAAATGAGGAAATTATAAAAAATATAATCCTAAAATATGCTTGATCCTTCTTAAACTAAAATAACTTGTAATAGGTCTGTCACTTCAACATTTTACTCAGAAAAAAATATTTGGACAGCCTTTAATTACTTTTATTGTTTTTAAAACTTTGATCTGTTGTTGACACATGAGTAGTATGTATTTTTGTTAAAAATAAATAAATAAATAAAGGTATGAGCTCAGGGCCAGCCTGAACTACAAAAGTGAGATCTTGTCTCAAAAAACATAAATAAATAAAGAATAAAATAAAATAAACAAAATTTCAATGTCTAGTAGTTTGGGAACAAAAAAGAAATATATATTTATAATATATATTTTTTCCATGTTCTTTGAAGTAAAAATAGAAATCCATTGGTAATTTTTCTAATCAATTTTTTAATTTGTTAGGGAAATCTTCTTGTATTATTAGTATCTACAACATAGCTTTTCACCTTGCAATATTTTACTTGACATATAATACCATTTTTTGGAATGCTATAATTTTTCTTGGCAATTAAAATTTCTGTCAAAAATCTTTGAAGTTAAACCTTTATGAGTATAATGACTTTCTTGGAATAAATTCTTGTATCTTATGTACTACGTCAAAGAGGATACATAGTTTTAAAATATTTTGTAGGCATTTCTAAGTTGTCATTTAAAAAGCATACCAATGTTTGTTTCCACTAAGATAGCTGGGAATTAGTGGAGTCCCTTGAGACGAGACACTCTGCTCAGTACAATTCAGAGTAAAAGAGTGGTAATTTTCAGGAGCTAGAATATCTTGAGATAGGGATGTTTTGCCAACAGGAGCAGAGATGGGCCGGAGGGGGAAAAAAACAAGGAAGCTCCCCATGGAGATCAGATGAAAGTTAATGATTCAGCCAAATTGTCACCATGCCTTGCTAACTTGAAGCAGCTGTGCTCAGCAGAATGTTTGCCTTTGTTTTTCCTCAATAAATCTGGAAGTTGGAATCAGGTTAGTGCATCATTTCAGGGAGCCTCCAGAGCCCCACACCCCTAGCCTACTCCCTCCCCAAAAAGATTCTCTGTCTTTCACATCTCCATTTGTCTATTAGGGCTTGCCAGCCCAAACTCAGCAAGAATTCTTGCTTCCTTGCTCCTTTGGCAACACTTGATTATTTGTTTTCTCATCATTAAATAATTTTTATCTATTTACTGTTCACCTGCATTTCTTCTTTTGAGAGCTAACCCTGTTTTGTTACTAACGATATAAAGGGCTTTTTAAACACAAATACTCTTACCACTTTGTGTTTTTGTTTTTGTTTGTTTTTTGTTCCTCCAATTTTATTTTTTCATTTATTAGTACACGTTTGTAGTATATAATGTTGACATTTCTTTTGGAGAGTTACTACCTGTATATAACATATATTAACTTTTTTATCATCTTTCTCTTAGCAATATATGTATACCCATGTTAATAGTAGCACAATTATAATAGCTAAATTTTAGAGGCATTGTATATGTCCATCAACAGATGAATGGGTAAATGGGTGACTACACACAGTGGTGTACTACTGTTCCAAAAAGAAGGATACACTTGACCCATCTGGTGGAAAATTGATGTGCCTTGAGACCATGATGTCAAGTGAAGTAAAACAAACACATAAGTTTAAATATTGTACGGTTTCTATTATATGAGAAATTAAAACTATACATAAAGGATTTTTAAGAATATAAAATATTTTCTGGTAAAGTCTCTGAAAATGAAGACAATACAGGTATTTCATTTTCTCCTTTCTCGGTGGTTTCGAGCTGGCTTTCAATAATTCTGTTGGCTCAATTCTATGTCTCTCTTGACATCTGCTCTTGCTTTCCATTATCTTTATCATTAGCAGCTGCTTGGTACTTAATTTCTTCATGTCTTCTACTCTTCCATAGGCTAAAGCTGGAAATTGGGAAAATCACATTTATTGGAATTTTTTTTTTCCAAAAAAGGAAACTTAAGCCTCAGCACCCATTTGGCTGCTTTCAGAATTTCCTTACTTGCTTCTAGATACAGGCTATGTTACACTTACACTACGATCCCAGGTAAGGTCTGCTAAATGACTACAAAGCTACTAGGTTTCCACTTTTTCTGCCCTTTCTAATGGGAACCCTGTAAGATTTGAAGTGCTATGCAACTGTGGGAAGTTCTGTTTTGACTTTCGGGCAACAGGCCCCAAATAGAGCCAAGACGTTCTGGGAATCCCCTTGTCAGCTTGTCCATGAGAACCAGCTGGTGGGACAGAGAAAATCAAAATACTGTCACGTCATGGGCCCAGATTAGCAAGAAAAAAAATCCTTCCTTAGCAAGACTTGCCACTAAATTTAGTCACTGACTTTCAGACACCTTCACTGTATAAATAGGGTAAGACAGATTATTTCAAGAGATTCTGAGAAAGAAAGTCAGACCAACTTTGAAAATGAGCCAAAACAATTAATAGAAACTGTTTAATTGCTGTCTTTTTTCTCTTTCTAATTAATATTTATGTGCACACATTCCAGAGGCATTTCTGTTTGGTTAAGAATACACTACTGTGATATTGTTGGCTACAGCTGTTTTTAGAATTAAAATTCACTGAGCAATCTAAAACTGACAGATTAATACCCTGTTAATTAAATTTTCCAAAAGGGAAAAGTGATTTTTGGCTTCAAAAAAAGGCAAATATAATAACATCTATACATGGGAAAACAACATAGACTTTAAATGGAATAAAAACATTTTGGGGGACTCAATAGAGTGTTAATTTTTTTTTCTCTTCAAAGAACTGTTACAGGGTAATGAATCATTAAACTGAGGTCTTATTCCAAAGGGCAGGAGAAGCAGATGACTGTGAAAAGTCATGTTTTTTTTTTTCTTTTTTCCCAAAAAGCACAATCCCGTTGATAGTAAATACTGGATGTCTTCACAATTTTGTGCTTATCTCTGCACTGACAACTCACAAATAATGATTTCTCAGCCCCTAATCAGAATGTTTTATTCCTATCCATGAGTCAGGCAGAGACCAGCCTTAAATAAGCACAGCTGGGAAGAATCTAGAAGAGTTGGGCCAAAGATTTAGCTCAGTGGTTCTGGTGTCTGCCTTGCAAGTGCAAGGACCGGGGTTCAGACCCTCAGTTACCAAGTATAATACTGGGTGTGGAGACTCACGCCCAGCAGCAATCAGTACCACACACCACAGTGCCAGGTGTGGTGGCTCACGCCTGTAATCCCAGCACTCAGGAGGCAGAGGCAGGAGGATTGCTGTGATGTGAGTTTGAGGCTGAGCTCAGGGCCAGCCTGAACTACAAAGTGAGACAGGAAAAAGAATCTAGAAGAGTTACAGGTGCTCCAGGGACTATAATGGCCACACTGGAAAGATGTGTCTGAGGCCCTCAGCACCACCGGGAGCCCTGAGACATACAGCTGGGCTTCACAATAAAAGTCCAAACATCACCCAGACCTCTCTCCGAACAGCCCTCCAGATTTCTGCCACAAGCTGGGTTAGCTGCAGTCCTCAATCATATTCCATCATTGTTGTTATTTATATTTGTAAAAAATAAGATACCTCTCAAATGTTTTCCACAGTTGATTAGTTATGAGCCACCACATGAGGGATGAGAGTGCAGTTCTAAATTATCCCTGCACCAATCGAAGCAGACCAAGCAAACTTCCTTTCTCATGCTCTGAATCTGCTCCTGCTCCACCCCCTCCTCCCCAGCACCACCCTCAGGTCCATCTGCTGGCTCCCAGTCCCATGAAGAAACTTTCCATAGGGCCAAGCAGAGGCTACAGAACCCTGACCACTTCCTTCCAGCTGAAAGCTACCTCCTCAGCGTCCACTGGATGCTTCACGGCAAAGCCTCTTTCATCAGCAGGTGTCAGTCACACTAAATTGGTAAATCATTTCTCTTGTCAAATGTTTCAGCTTGGCCTCCCCTGCCCTCCTAGATTCTGAGAGTTGGGAACAAATAGTGCTCTAACTGCTTGTTTATTAATAAAACATTTGCCTCCCCTAATGCAAGCAGTAAGTAATTTGAAGTGACATTGCTGTTATGTTCACCACTATTTCTCAGTGCCGCTGAAAAATGCATATATTTATCTCTTTTAGGAAACCTAAATTTATATTTTCAGTTTTTTGTTACAGGCACACATCTCTCCTTTGTAGTTGGCCTGCTTTTCTCAGCTTTCTCTTTATTTCCTGTAATATATACAGGTACTTGTCACTAGGGAGAATTCAGGTTCTGTGAAAGGAAACATGGGCAGAGTGAAGCCCTGCCAAGATATTGTGCCATCTTTCACTTCCTGTCCAAACGAGGCCTCTTAATTCCATAAAGATGCCGAGTCCTATTCAAAGGATAATTTGTTATGTACCACGAATGATCATTGATCTAATTTCACTTTGTCTAAAAATTGATTTAGTACAAATTAGTTTGCAGCAATATCAAAGGAGCTACTGCCTCCAACCCCCATCTTCAAGTGTCGGGGATCAGTCTGGTATTACCCATGTATTACATGGACAATCTGTCCCCTCACCTCCAATCAAATTATACTAACAAGAAATAATTTTTTACCAAAGCATCATATTATACTTTTCTTCTTTCTGCTACCTATCATCAAGAGTTTAATTCAAAGAAGCATTCCTAAAGTATTCCCACTGACTCTAATTAATTTACATCCATAAGGGATTTATTTTCTGGCATACTGGATAATTGCTTACACTCACTCTCTACTTGAACTGGGCCAAAAAAAAAAATAATAATAGCAGTGACTTATTCTAAGGAAAACTTCAATGTTTTCCCCCTTTTGAATTTTTTGCATACTTGAAGTTTCTGAACACTTTTCCCAGAAGAATTGCAGACCAAAGAAACCAACCTAAAAGCAAAGATCAGTTGCATCCATAATACTCCTGATAACTCATGCATTAGTAATGACATCAACTAATTAGCCAGAGCTATACAGCAAGAGTACATCTTGTTGTTTCAACTGTACACCAAATACCAATCTCTCCTCCTTGGAGAAAACTGATTAACCTTTATCTCCTGATTTAAGACTCTAGAATGATGTTACAAACAATTACCCTTTGGATCAATCATAATTAGTCTATTTATGTGTTAGTGAAGCAGGTCCAAATTCTAGTATTTTAGATAACTATTAATCTGCTGAAAGAAATATACTGAATATCCCTCTTTTGTCAAGAATGGATCAGATGCTAGAACTGTCACAAACTTGTTGAAGGAAGTCTAGTAAGGGATTTAGAGCACTAAGTTTACAGAGGAAGGACCAAAGATAGGGCTGCAGACTGAATAGTGACCCTCAGTACCTCCAGCATCCCATGAATGTGTTATGTTATGTGGCAAAGGGACTTTACAAATGTGATTAAGTTAACAGTCTTAAGATATGGAAAATATACTGGATCCTGTCTAGTTAGATAAGTTTTCAAAAGCTGAGAACTTTCCCAGCCATGGTGGTGAAGAGATGAGATGATGGAAGCAAGGTCAGAAGTATTTACGTTTTCAGCTTTACAGACAGAAAAAGTGACTGCCAGGCAAAACCTGCAGATGGTCTCTAGAAGATGAAGAGCAAGAAAATCAGTTTCTCTCATGAAACATCCTGAAAGGAATGAAGCTCTGAGGATACTTTGATTCTTAATTTAGCAGGACCATGGTGGATTTCTGACCTCCAGAGCTTCAAAATACTAAGCTGTATTGCATGAAGTTATCGAATGTGTACAAAAATGGGGAGCAACAGAAATTAAAATAGGAATTCAGGTTCTGAGCATAACTGTATTAATGAGCTGATCAAGTTAAGCATGTCATTTAATACTGTCAGTGTCACTTTCTTCAACTATAAATTATAAATACTAACATGTACTGTATCCATTCAGAATGAGAAGAATATTGAAACAACATGTGATGGCATTAACACCATGCAAAATGCTAATGAGTATTCAGTGAATAACTGCTGAGCAAGTTGTTTCATAGAAAGTCATGTTATGAAGTTATCAGGGAGCTTAGTGTAACATTCATTTGGACTCAGAGCCCACCAAGCCCCAAAAGACAATATATAAATACGCTACAGAAATGGAAAGAGAAAACCCTAGCGTGAGTCCAGGTTATTTCAGCATGGCAAGAGAGTGAAGCTTATAGTGCCTTTCCTCCTCATTTTTATGGGAGATCCTATAGTGTTGTACTATTCATGTCAGGAAAACTATGTTCGGAGCATGAAATTCATGTTCAGCTGTATCTCATATCATGAATCACAGTGTGCACAAGTATGCACATGTGCACGCGCGCGTGCACACACACACACACACACACACATACATGTCCATGTAGCCACATTATTGTACTGATCGTTTTCCAATCACATTGATTCTGGCTGACAGTTAAAATGTAACTAAAGAAGCATCTGAGAAAATCCCATAGTCAATAAAGCCCTCTAGCCAGGATTATGGCACACATCTGAAATCTCAGCACTTTTGAAAGTTGAGGCAGGAGGATCACAAGTTTGAACCCAGGCTGCACAATTTAGAAACTTAATATGATTGCCTCAAAAATAAAACTTTTTAAAAGGGCTTGGACATATCTCAGTACAAATACTTTGGATTCAATTCCCAGTTACACAAAATAAAAAGAAAGTACTTTGGACTTCCCACTCCTTCATAAGTTTCTTTCAAATTTGGTTGATCCTTCCACATAATCAGAACAGCGATCTGGTGACATCAAAGTTTAGGCGTGTTCACAGACTATACACTTCAAATAACCAAGGAATTTTTAAAAATTGACAGAAGTCTTAGAGTTCAGTGGGGTCAATATCCTATAGCAAAGGATAGAGCTTGATAGTCATTCTTTGGAAACTTTTGAATCTCTAAAGTTTGCAAATTGGTAGTAAAAATTTATCAATAATTTTCCTGAAGTAATTTGATTAATAGCTTAAACCCTGTTCAAGTTCCTCCAGTTTTAGACCTATGAAAGCCAGGTTTGCCCAATATGGAATATACTACTTCTAAAAATAAGAAATACAACACTTAGACAAAAGAAAGAATAAAGATAATGCAAAATGATGTGAGATCTGACAAAATTATATCTAAGATAACTGCCAAAGGTAAGGTTTGATGCTGCTCTGGGTACTTATCCAGCCTTTTGAGAGCCAATGTTAATAAGACATTTAACTTAATAGGAGGTTTTCTTAAGGAACAATATGAGGATTTGAGTCATCTCTGCAGTTCTCTACAGGCTTAGTGTCAAATCCTAGAAGTAAAAATGTGACATTTCCCTATAGATTAGAGCAAACAAGAATCCTAACAAAAATGTTTATTTATAGCTTTGTTGGAATGAAAAAAAATAACCCTTTCTGGCCAAATCAGTACATATTTAATGGACATATACCACCACAGAGGCTAGAAAATACTGCATAATTAAAAGAATAATGAACAAATGTTGGGGTTATTTAGTTGACATTAATGATGCCACTTGAATATTTTGATCATGTTCTTTGTCTTTATATAAAATAGTATTACAATCTGTCTTCTATGACCTCCATGAGATGTTCTAGAATCTCTTCCTATACCAAGGAAACAAAAATCTTGTCATTCTGGTTTTTTTCTCCCCACTTCAGGATTTTGTTTAAGAGATCCTCTGTCTAGAAAATCAATTACTTTTACTAGTGGCCAAGTACTACAAATCTTTATAACTTTGCTTAAAATACTTCATTTCCAAGATTACTAAAAATTTTTCTAATTTTTTTTTCTAATTGAATTTTTCCTCCACTCTTTCTACAGTAGTTAAAATGTCAATTCAAACCAGGCAATGGCACAAGTTTATTTAGTTAATATTTAATTCATGCTCCAAAATTAAATTGATCCATTGCCATTGTTGTTCACAATTAAACCCTTAAGTCCATCTCTAGGATTGTCTGAGCATTTTTCAAGGTGTAGCTCAAGGACAATTTCCCCTTGTTTTTCTAATTCACTCCACTCCCCTTCTGTGGAGGCCACTGCTCACTGACTTGCCGCAGTAACCACTGAGGCCTCACTGCTTTGGTAGATACCACTCTGCTTACTGGTTACCATGGCTGCAGGAACTACTC
Organism: Petromus typicus; assembly: GCA_004026965.1. Lineage (NCBI taxonomy): Eukaryota > Metazoa > Chordata > Mammalia > Rodentia > Petromuridae > Petromus > Petromus typicus. Next base: position 1,865 of record PVIR01016281.1, on the reverse strand, counting down.
CAGTCTCAGGAGAGGTGACAGAACAATTCCTTTTCAAAATATTGTTCTAAGCACGCAGCATGCCCTTCCTTCCCCTTAGTCCCTGAAAAAATAGGAAAGACTAATGTGAAATACTCTATGAGGTTTATAGAGGGTCTAGGGAAACAAAACAGGGAATGATTTATAGCAGTCTGTATGAGTTCAGGTAGCACCTACTTTTCCTTCCTTCCTTCTGCCCTTCTTCCCTCCTGCTTTCCTTCCTTCCTCCCTTCATGCCTTCTTCTCTTTCCTTCCTTCTTTTTGTCTTTTCTTTTCTTTATTTCCCTTTTTCTTTCTTTAATTTGTTTTGTAAACTACTTTATTTAATTAGTACATATTTAGAGTTCATGAAGTCTGCATTCATTTTGCTGTTTTAACTCTTAGCTGATGTCTACGGCATATAATATTCACATTAACTGAGGTCCTAAGACCTATTATTTTATAGGACATTTCCTCACCAACCATAGCTGCAGTTCCTCATATTTTCTTATGCCGTTGTGAGAAACCTCAGGTCATTTGGGCAGCTCCATATCTGCACCAGGTCTCTCTCGGCCCCAGGGAAAGGCAAAACATCCCCCCCTTGCTTCACCATGAAGCTTGTCTTCTTTATTATAATTTCTATATCAAGTTAATTTCCATAATGGTTAGTTGAAGTTTGGTCCTTTGGGACCCCCCAAAAATCACACAATAATCTCACATCTCCACATTTAATAAGATATTTGTTATGTTATCTTATTTCAAATAAATAACCCTAATTGAGACTCAGGATGGTATACTACCTTTTCATTTCTAATTACTGAATCCCAATTTGCACATCTTGTCTTGCATATCACAGAGTTATCTTGATCTATGGGTGAAGATCCAATATCACATGATTTAGCACATTTGTCTGTGAACTGAGTTTTAAAATCATGCTAAGCTCCACTACTCTGCCATGGAAATTACTTTTCCATTATTTTTAATTATATCAAAAGAAATGCTGAATAATTTGAATTTATTCTTTTATGTGGTGTGATCACACATGTATGTTTTTGTGTCAAAATTTTAAAATGAAAATTACATTCTGAAACTATGGGTTATTAAACTAACACAGGTGGTCAAAATACAAGATATACATAATTTTTTTTTTGTCTTGAGGCTGAATAAATTGATTTCTAAAAATTCAGCAAAATTTTAAAGTCATTATTCAGCAACATGCATCAAAGCCAGAATGGAAAAGTGAAAAGGAAGTTAATATTTGATGAAAGCCAAAGGTGAACATTTTAACATAAGCTATCTCATCTCATCATGACGAATGTCTGAAAGGTAATGCTATTATTCCCACTTAATGAGTTAGAAAAATGAAATTCATAAGAATATGCAACTTGAGCAATGCTATGCATATAGTTAGCGGAAAAAATGAAATATCTATTCAGTTCTCTCTGGCTGTGAGGCCTATAGTCTGTATTTAAAATGACATAACTAAAATAATAATTTTAATATGAACTTTAAATGAGATCTATTGCAGATTTCAACAAAATTAAATTTTTGAAAAACCAACATTCATTTTTAAAGAAACTGCCATTGCTGTATTGTCTCAGATAACTTACACCCTCGGGGACTTGGCAGTGAGGCAGCGCATGGGCTCTAGCTTCTGGTGAAGAAACGGCAGGAAGGGGAAGAAAGCTTTCACTTCAAGAGATGATGCAATGAAAAATGTAAGATTATTTGACAAGTTAACTCCAAAGAAAACGAACCCATTATTTCTTGGTTCTCTGATGGTGAAGTGACTAGAGTTTTGAAAGATTACCATTACTTAATACACCTGTTAAAGTTTCCTACTTTCATTTATAAATCCTATAAATCTC
>PVIR01016280.1:0-36919 GCA_004026965.1 Petromus typicus | reverse complement strand
AATCTGTGCTGTACCTTCAGTCAGGGGGTTAAGGCATCACTCAATAAAATTAGATAGAGAAGGATAAATAATTCATGTTCTCCTCCACTGGTGAAGCTAAAATATCTAATCTGAACGTAGAATATGGATTACTAGGAGCTGGAAAACTGAAGAAACGGAGCTGGGTGGGATTTGATAGTGAGTAGTAAAACAGAGGCACGAAATACGTGGTGGCATGTGGACATGTATCAGTCTTGCTGGAAGCCATAGTTGTCTGCCATATCCCAGTGTCACAGTGAAGTCCTGCATGTCAGTTGCCTGAGAAAAAAATCAAAATCAAAATTTATGTTTTGCTTCTGTTAAAGAAAGATAGCTGTTACAACACCATGAAGCTGTAAGTCAAATCATTATGAACTAGAGGATTTCTGTTGACTAATTTTTTAGAAAGTAGGAAATGATTTCATTTTAAATTTTAAAAATACAAAAAGAATCCTAGGAATTTGTACTAAGGAATTGCTGTGGGGAGCTTTGCTGAATGTGTGGTGTTTTCATATCATTTAAAAAATTATTTTTCTGTGATTTTTATTTCAATCATATATTCTGATTATATAATACAAATACATTGAAACAGTAATGTAGTACAAGTTTCTGTGCAGATGACAATATTAGAGTTTTATTTTCTAATTTGTAAGGTTATTTTTATTTTTCCTATATTCAAAGAAAATTAGGACAAGAACTTTCCCAACTAGACCAACATTACTGATTATGATGGAATTTAAAAACTGTGTTCATATAACCTCCCTAAAAAAAAGTGATTTAAAAAAGTAATTTACCTACTAAATAACAATTTATAACATAGTCCCTAAAAGAAGATAAAAAAATACCAAGAATCATTAAGCTAAAACATGAAAGCTGATGTCTACATAAAAATTGTGGTAACAAAAATAAACAAAAATTTAAAAGATCAATAGAGACTATCAGATAATATAGACCTACCACATAAATTTAAGTTGTTAGGTCATTACAGATTGTGATGTATTTTTGAGGGGAGGATGGGAAAGTTAATCATTTTCAGAAGTGTTTTAAATTGATGCATTAGATCTAGAATTGCTTTCTTTGCAAAATAATGTCTTAAATACAACTTTGTTCTATTTATAAAAACAATTTATATATTCAATAAAGCAAAACTTAATGTTGCTTGTGTAGAAAAAAAGGAAGTTAATAAACTTGCAAAAATTATAGATTTTGAGAGATGTAAAGTAATATTACAATGATGTGAAGTCACTGATTTCCTTATGGAATGATTGTTTGCCCAAAGATGAATGTGATTATCATGTATACCTAAAATGTACCAATAAATTCAAAGGAAAAATTGTGGGATGTTTAACATAGTTTTAATGTAAAAATGTCAGGAAAATTTTATATTTAATAAAAATAGGTTACATATTCTTATTAACATGTATCATATTTTTGTATTGAATTTACAAGTTAGATTAGTACACTTTTCTAGAAATATAAAATGTAAAATTACATGTGTAAGGCAAATTTCATATAAATGGAATAATATTAATAGAGTTTTTCAAAATACTTGTTTTATACAAATTGCCAAAAACTCGAAGGATTTAATGTCAAAGACAAAACCATAATGTACAGATTCTTAACTAAACTTAGCACTGTAAATTACTTAATAAGTTACCTGTGAATAACAGAACAGTTCTTAAATACATATAGATACAAGCCATTTAGTCAATATAATTTTATCTCGTTTTGTAGAAAAGCAGAAGAATAATAATTATGGATATTTTGTTTTCAGAAAATGTAATTGAAAACAAAATTCCTACTAATCCATGAAGGCTTAAAAGAAAGAGATGGTTTTATGGTTGAATAATTATTAAACTAGGTTAACTCTGATTAGGGCCGTTTTTTGTTTGTTTGTTAGTTTGTTTGTTTTGTTTTACCACTATAACAAGTATCTGGCAGAAATAGGAATAATATTTTGTCTTGAAAATGGCATACATTTCTGAAAAATTCTTACCTACTATTTCTTTTCCTAGCAACCTACTGAATTTAGAATGAGGTGACTGGTAAAAAGTCATATTAGTGAAACCGCAGATGTCCGTGGTAGGTTAAATATTTGAAGCACAACAAAAATAATGGAAATATCTTAAAAGTGATTTCCAAGAAACCTCTGAGAAAAGCATGTCTTTACAAAGCCGTTGCAGTCAGGGAACAAAATAAAGACCTCATGTACCTTACTGATGACAATGCAGCTTATAATATTTAATTTGTATAAATAAATAATATGTATAAATAAGTGTCAAATTTATGAGAAATAAAATCACAAACTAATATGATAAATAGGAAAAATGTTTTGTTTAGTTGTTTCTCATACTTATGTATGATTATAAGAGATTATTTATTTACTAACAAAAATCTTATTTACTTCTTAATCTAGAAACAAATCATTACTTTTTCTTAAACATAAACAAACTTTAACATTTGGTAGTATTTCAAATACAAAAATTCTTTTTACATTCTTTCATTTTTAAATTATAACTAAAATACTATGCCTTCTAATGTCATAATTATTACCCAAAAATTTCTTATAACACTGGAATGCATCATTCAAGGCTCTTCATGACATCACAGGACTATATGAGTGTCTGCTCTTGTCTAATTTTCCACATTCTTGAATATGTGTCATGTAGGTGGTGACGTTTGGGATTGACTGCTCGTGTTCATTCCTATCGCTTCTGCCCTCAGCCAGGTGCAGCTGGTGAGCTCTGATGGACGGACTGTTTTTTTTTTTTTTTTTAATCTTTATTGGTACATTAAATATGTACATCATAATTGCACTTCATAATGGGGATTTGTACCAGTATAAGACACAACTTAATTCTCATTTTTTCCCATAGCCCTACCCACCCTACCACCCCCCCCCATATACATAAAATTTGTTTCCTTACTGGACGGATTGATTGACACTCCACTCTGAAGGAGTACAGTTCTGTCAAGCATCCGTCTTAAAGCTGGTCAGCAGCTTAGCTATTATGATATTTCTGGAGATTTTGTGTGCGTCTTTATCTGTTAATGTACCTGGCTTTTCAGGTTCTGAATTACATTTATGTTTGAAACATGGGAAAGACTTCATATTCCCCACTGCCACCTGTCAGTATTTTGGTATTTTCTTGACTCCATTCATTATTATAGTTTTCACTGGTAGAACCAAGCTCATTCTTGGGAAGCCATTCACTTATTTAAATCTAGAGCTATGGTTCTTTATTTTGCGATTCTGCAAGCTTCTGAAACTGCATCCAAAACTATAAACAGTGCATGACTGATGAAAAGAATGAGTGAAGGATATGCCAAAAGTTTACAGAAAATGTGTAATACAAATAAATTATATCCACAGTGGAAATTTAGAATATTCAGTGTGCCTCCAAGTAAGCCAATTGTTCTAATCTCATGGATTTCACTTAATGCTCTTGTGTAAGTAAATTAGTATTGTGCATGTTTCTCACGATTAGACAAACATATATATGCTCTTGGAAGGTAACACTTTATTCTACTTATCAATAGAGAGCTAGCACTCCATATTTTAGTATAAGTTTATCAGGAAACAACATAAGCTTCTAACTAAATATTGTTCTCTCACTTAGTAGAATTCAGCTTATGCTATTAAGTGAAATACTTCTTAAGGTTCTCTTTTCTCTACTCTGTTGTTTTGTGCAAAATTCTTACTTATCAGAATTCAGTTCTAATACCATGTTACCTACAAATTATTCTAATATAATCCAATCAGGAATATTTTCATTCACTTGTTACCAAAATAAAAGTTTCCTCAAATTTATTCATTATATTCTACTTTTTATTCATATGTCACATATAGTCTCTTCATGTCATAGTTGCATAGAATTTATTGTGCTATGATTCACCAATGTTTGCAGCTAAAATATAATGGATGATTAATAATTTCTAAAGTATAGTAGGTTTAAAACAGGATGTCATGTGAAATTGTGCAACTCCTGCATATTGAAGGTTATGGCTCCTGTAGAGATTCCCAGAGAAAGTGTTAGCTGTGATACATTATACTTTCAAAAAATATATTTGAAGATATATTTTTAATATATTTCCTGATTCAGAAAGATGCCTAATTACTACTTCCAATAGTAATGGAAGTAGTCTTACAATGACAGATAGTTTTAGTAAAGCTGCTATAGTCATCTTGGGAAAGAATTATAAAAACTGCCAAGTCCTAGTTAAGTTAGATTGCAAGAGTCGCATTCTCTAAGGTAGGCTCATTCGGCATCAGATTAGAGCACTCATCTGTTCAAAATCAAGACTGCTTCACTACAAAGGTGGGATCACAGTGCTGTGTAACTTAACCGTGCTGTCAGCCACATGGCTCATTAATGGGAAAGGAATTGTCAGATTTATGTAAATGAATGCGGTATTGACAGCTGAGCTGCTCTTTCAAACAACTTACTTATTTCTCTTAACTTTGTTATAAATAGGAAAATTTTGAGTTAAATGACTCAAAAAATTGTTTCCGCAATCTCTTGAACTTTGTTTGCTGTTGCTCTCCCACATTTGTAGCTCTATCTAGACCTCATATAATGAAATTTAGCAATGTAATCTTATCATTTTAAATTATTCAGTTTTAGTCTGTAGAAGTAGGCAAGAGGGAAAAGAGGAAAAGGAGAAGGAAATAGAAGAGGAGTCAGATAGATACCAGCTCCCCTCTGGCATCTTCAAGCTTTCACAGAAGAGAAAATTGGCATTTACCCAACTGTGCCCAGCAGATCCCATAAGCACCTTGTCTAATCAGTCACCCCAAATTCTGTGCCCAGCAGATCCCATAAGCACCTTGTCTAATCAGTCACCCCAAATTCTGGGTGTAGTTATTTTCATTATGTTACTTAATGGTGTAAATGTGGGTACTATAAAATAGTCCTATTCCAAACCCAACCAGAGTCCTTCTTGGCTAAAAGACAATCATGAAAAGACAAAGGCTAAGGATAAACACCAAGTGAGTCTTCAGGATTAGTATGTCTGATCTCTACCACATAGATAAGAACGTAGAGGCTCAAGGAAGTGAGAATGTTTCATCTGGCTGTCTCTATGTCAGGGACAGAGGCAGAATTCATATCTAAGCCAAACCAAATCAAGGGACTGTGGAGATCTCCACTACCGAGTCATCTTCACACCCATGAAGAACTGTATTCCCAAAGATCATAAATTTAAAATAGTCCCTTGAGCCATAGGATTTTGCTGAAGCTGGGGATCCAGAAGTGAGACAAGGATCTCCCAGACCCTGGCCCATTTCAGATCTTCCACACAAGCCAGCCTCGTGTTCTTGTGAACAGATCTGTCTGGTCCCTGCACCAGCGCGTATACTCTCAGTCGCCTACACTGGAGTCATCTTCCCGTTGCCCCTACTTTCTGGCTGTGTTTAATAAATTTTCCTGTGTTTCACACTTAACTGATGTATTCTGAGATGATTTTGCTACAATAAGCATCCAGAGGGACTTGGACATCTAGTGACAGTTTAACTTCTAAGGAAGATACAAAGAGAGAGGCTCCTAAGAGTGAAAAAAGCATTGTAAAACAAAATATTTTCTTTATACTTTGCCTCAGAGTTTGATCCATTTGCCCATGTTAAAATCCTCTTTTGTCTTTATTCAAAATGACTTTGTGCATGATGAGTTTTATTTCACCTATGTTCATTATCCTAATATTTGTTTTACAGATTTGTGTCCCATTCATGTAGTGAGCTCCCCATAAAAAGTAGGTCTACACACAAATCTTGAAAATAAGGTGACAATTGTAATATTATCAGCTGAAAAATTGGATCTTCTCCTGTGAAAATAGATCATACTTCACACGAAATAAAAACTATTCATATTCTTTCCTTGAATGTTGTTCCCTAGGAGAATAAATATATCATTTCCCTAAAGAAAAAAATGAAGCAACAAAGTACTTAAAGGTGAATGTATTTATAAAAACGTCTGCCCCTTCTTTGTCATTTTCTTCTTTGTATTTTTTTTTTTTTTTTTTTTTTTCAGAACAGGGTTTCCATCATAACCCAATCTGGCCTCGAACTCCCTTTGAACCTTCCTGCCTCAGCCTGAAATGCTGAAGTTACAGGCATGAGCCCCAGGCTCACGGTCTTTCCCACTTTTGGGCGATCCTCAGCTGGCATCTGAAGTCTGTGGCAGGAGGATGGCTGTCCTCCTCTGGGCTTGCAGGGTCTCGCCCAGAACAGCCACCGTGCAGCAAGGACGGGGAATGTCGGAAAAGAATGTCCCAGCGGGCTGGTGGGGGGGGGGCGGAGTCTGAGTGAAATTCAGCAGAGGGAAAGGGAACACGAACCGAAAGCTGTGAGAGGGAGGGGAAGGGATCACGCAGACAGTGGCGTGATGAGAAGCACAGAAATGTCAATGAGACACGTAAGGGCTCTGAGACTGGCCCAGAGGAAACGACACAGCATGAATTATTCTGAGGAATTAATTTGCACCACAAATACCACATACATAAATAAGGAACAAATAAGCAGTGGGATTTAAATTAAAATGTGTATGCACACTTTAAATTTTATCTTTTAACATCCTGGAAAAATATTCTGTATTGTAAATAGACTGGCTGTTTTTGAAGATGCCTAGAATTGATGACTGTGCCAGCCTGTCTCCAGCAAGTTGTCGCAGCTGAAGGCTGAAGGATTTAAATGGTCATTCAGCCAGAACCACCTGCTGATGGAAGTGTTGCTCCGGAAGTTAGGTGCTCACGTGCTAATGCATTTATAAATGACATGCAAATTTGTTAAATATCGAAATCTCATTCATCGAGATGTCTCCGTTGTCCCACTCCTTCTTCCACTCCTGTCTGGCAACAGTGGAGACAGCAAATCAGAAAACCCGAGTTCAGCTTTGATCTACGAAAAAGCAAGTTAAGATAGAACAAAAGATGAATACTATAGAGTGTGTAGAAATAAATAAAGCGCTTTCCTCCAAGTTAGCTGTGCTATATATTCATAAGAACCGCAAAGCTGATTTTAAAGTTTCCCAGGAAGTCTCCATGAAAAATATATCTGCTATATTGAATATTAATCTATTAAATAAGAATTATATCAGCTAGAATTCGTGATTTTAAGATACTGGTTTAATTATTGGAACATGTATGAAGTCATCGGGAAAATAGGAGGCTTTGGTAGAAATGCGCACTGACAGACCGTTAAAATGGCTGTTTTAAAGGGAAAATTGTCGACGGAGGCAAACACTTCATATAGTTACCTTTGAGTTGTAGCCACAGCTAATAAGCTCACCTCCAAATAGGTAACTTAGCCTAGAAACCGTGACTTAAACTAGAAAGCCCAGGCCTCGGAGACACTGAATTCACTGGGTGGAAAATGTGAGATCTGGCAATCTCTGCAGGAGTTCTGTTGGTGACTGCTCCTCAGCTGGGTGCTGAGCTCTCTTCTAATATGCTTTCAGTCTTGCTCCTAATAGAAAAAAAAATGGCTAAACTAAACAGAAAGCTTAAAATGCACAGATGATTTTGTAATCGTGTGTATTTTTACATATATATTTAAAAATGTGTCAAATGTCCAACATTGCAGCTCATCAATGTTAATTACATGAAGAAAGGAAATTGTAATTTTTATGTAATTATACCAGACTAGTATTCTTCCATCCAGCTGCCACTTCGTATAACAGATGCCACAGATGATACAATGAATTCTTGCAACTGTTTCCAACAAAATAGTTAAAACAATCTCCAATCAGGTCTGATAGCATACAGCTGTTTTTCATAATGCACAAAGCTGATTTTCCTTACTTCACATGGTAATAATAGCCATTCTCTGAACTCTCATAAGCACCTAGCAACCCATAGCCGCAAAACTCATTTGCTGTATTGATTGCCCAAAACCAGCCTTACGGAAAGATTTGAAACCATATATGGTTTCTGTGTCCTTGCTAATCACATATTCTATAACCGTAAAATCATAGATCTCCATGCATTGTTTATATGTCCTCTCTGCAAAACACATAAGCGGGAATGCCTTGAAGTATGGGTGCTTCTATCCTTTCGAGTTTCCTAATGCTGCTATTTCATAGGATTCTTGCAGCTACTTGCCCAGTCATCTGTTACCTTCTTGAATAACTACCCGTCAATTTATAGAGTGAAGAATCTATCAAGCATTATTTAATTTCATCAATTAAATACTTTATGAACCAACTATTCAGAGAATCAGTCAACCAGTATTGAGTTCAAGAGGTCAGCACTATACTAGCTAATCAGAAAATATGCAGATTACTATATACATAGCTATAGATCATTATCAGATGCTTGAACTTAACTGCAAAAAAAAAAAAAAAAAAGATGCAATGAGCCTAGAGAGGACAATAGAAAAGAAGGGTAATATAACTGTTATTGTTAAAATATCATTACTGAATTTATTTGACTGATTCTTGACCTAGTTTCTTTTCTCTCATTCACATTGGTTATTTTGAAGCTTAAAGACAAAAGACAAATACAATGAATCAGTGGCACTGAGGAACATAGTTAGAATCTAGTAAATGACACTGATTAATTTTGTAAATATATATGCAATGAATATTACAGGACAATGAGCCACAGAGATTGGCATCCTCAGCCACGTGGTGGCTGCTGTGATGATACCAGAAAAACATTAGAAGAATTTGGTGTTTCTTTTTCTTTCTCTGTTTCTTTTTTTTTTTTTTTGAGACAGGGTCTCACTTTGTAGTTCAGGCTGGCCCTGAGCTCAGCCTCAAACTCTCAGCAATCCTCCTGCCTCTGCCTCCCAAGTGCTAGGATTACAGGCGTGAGTCACCACAGCTGGCATTGTGGTGTGTGGTTACCGGGGATCAAACTTGGGACCTTGTGCTTGCCAAGAAGATGCCAGAACCACTGAGCTAAATCCTTGGCCCTGGAGTTTCTTAAAATGGTAGGAAAGCTCATTAAGCCATGAATACTTTAAAACCAAAATATTGAAAAATTGCATCTCAGCAATTATTCACATATTTGTTATATCAGAGGAAATATGAAGCATCTTATGTTTGTTCATGCTTGTGGATTGTGGATAGATGATAGAGTTTCTTGAACAGTTAAACAAACATGTCATTAGGTTAAAGCAACATCTAGGCTTTGGTAACTTTGAACACACATAGTATAGAAGAAAGCTGGTTTTGTATAGGTAATTGTGTTTTACTTTAAGTATAATGGAAAGGTAAATGAAAATGATATACTGTAATATACTAATCCAGAATACAAAGATGAAGGTTTTGAAATATATGATGAAACAAAATTCAAGTCCAATAAATTAATTGATATGTCAGTTCAATAGAAGAATCAATATGACTTGATCAATAACTTCAACTTCAGTCTCCACCACATTATCTTTTAGAACATTAAATGAAATAATGCTAAAAAATGACTCAGAATGAGATTCTGAACACTTGGATACCAACTACTTACTCCTAACAAATAATATGAATCTTTCTACATTCTCTTTAGGTTTTCTAATATAAAGTATTTAACTTCAACTATTCATGGCAATTTGTAAACAAAACTTCAAAGCCACTGAGGTGGGGGAAAAGTGTCTTTTAAAAGACAAAAATAGAGCAACAGTGAATAAATTTTGAAACGTGGGTGTTTAGGTAGTAACTAACTCATTAGATTGAATTCAAGGAATGGCTAAGTATTCAGAAATGGACTCCATGACAAAGCTCAATCTCTGGAGAATTTCAAATATTCAAGAACTAAGGAAACTAGGCACCTGTGAAAGGAAGTGATAACTCTACATTATTTATGAGGAAAACATGCAGATAAGCAAAAAAACATGAACTGAACTTTAGAAACCAATCAATAGAACCTGTCTTTGAGCAAAACCAAATATTGGACTTAAGTCTTTACATTAGTTATTTGAAACATGTTCAAGGAGTTAATGAGAACCAAGGCCAGAGGACCAAAGAACATGTAGTAACCTTGACTCATCAAATGCAGAACATTGATACATGGATGGAAATAATTCCATAAACTTCCAGTAGATCACTTGGTGTGTGTTCTCAGTGCCTGTGGTCTCTACTATGGAGGTAGATTCCATCAACCTGAATTCCATTTGCAATTGCTCTACAGCTTCTTGTGAAATCTGTATCCATTTCTTCTGATTAAAAGCTTCATAATCATCAGGTCAGTTTAACTCCATTTTTTCCAGTTCAAGCAATCTAGGACTTCGCTGTTTCCATCACATTCGTATCTATGGTACATCGCTAATCTTTATTTGGTTTAATGAAACAAACCTGAAAAGACGTTAGTCTCCCTTTCTCAATGGAGTGAACTGGTTTGAATGGTGCTACAAAAATGAACTAAGTTAAAATGATGAAGTCATTTTAATTTCTTTAAGTAGTAGGACCTGTTAAACTTTGATTTCATTGGCAGTATTCAGAAATCACATTACAGTTTCAAGTGGTCACTAGCTTTACTGGAGTCAGTACATAGTGATAAATTTAGAAATTTAAAGTGATTGAGTCTAATAAGCCACCTAGGGATGATTTGAATCTTTGTTATAGAACTTTTTTCTTTGTCACGTTGAATGTTGGTTATGTAAACTGTCCCATCTGATACCCAAACTATTGAAGAAAATATGTTACAACAATGGCAATTTGGAATCTAATTCTATTTTACATATAAATAAAAGAATTGTGCAGACTTTAAAAAACAGATGGAAATTATAAAATAGCAAAAGCCTGCATACTTTACATAAGAAAATTTGACAAGTGGGAAATGAGATGTTCCCTTACTCATATGGTTTGATATTTATTGATATTTTCTTGTTACTGATCTTTATATTTTTATGAACTTTTGTCATGTTACTGATCATTGTTTAATCCTATACTCTGTACATTGTGTCATCTTTTGAAGCCTAGTTAGTTCAGTGGTTGAGAAAAAAAATTGGTAGAGACTTTTTAAAATTCAAATCCTTATTGGTACATTATATATATACTTCATGGTCACATTCAGCATTGAGAATTTCTATCAGTATATGGCATTACATAATTTTCATTTTTTCCCTTTCCCCTACTCACTCTACAACTCCCCACCCCTTGTACAAATAGGCTTTGATTCCTTTTTTTATTATGATCATATGATTTTTTTCCCTTGTTACTTACCCCTACACCACATTTCTGTTTAAATATTTTCTATTTCACAATATCTACTATATAGTCTAGAACTTATTTACATCATTTTCTCATACCAGAGGAAAGATATGACATTTACACATTTGTGACCTGTTTATTTCACTTATGAGGATATCCTCATCCATTTGAGTATGAATAACTCAATATTATCATTTTTTATGGCAGAGGAATACTCCATTCTATAAAAGAACCACATCTTCTGTATCTAGTATCCAGTTGATGGACATTTTGGTTGTTTCTAAGATTTATTTACCACAAACTGAGCTACTATAAACATGGGTGCATATATGTTGCTGTGATATGAATCCTTTCATACCTTTGTGTATAAACCTAGCAGAAAAGAAGTAGGGTTAAATAGGATCTCTAAACCTAGTTTTTTGCGGAATCTACAAATTGACTTCTACAGGGGTTATAAGAGTCGAGTCATGCTCCCCCCAAAATGGAGAAGGGTTCCTTTTTCTCCACAGCCTCACCAAGATTTGTGGCCAGCTAATTCTGAGATAGCAGCCATTTTTTGTGGAGTGAGATGAAATCTCAGTGTTATTTTCATCTATATCTCTCGAATGACCAGTGATGTTGAGCATTTCTTCATATACTTGTTAGCTGCTCTTAATTCTTCCTCTGAAAAGTGTCTGTTCATTTCAGATGCCCATTGTTGAAATGGATCTTTAGATTTGAGTGGGTTGATTTTTTTTAAGTTCCTTATATATTCTAAATAGTACAGCTTTGTCTGAGAAACAGCTGATAAAGATTCTTTCCCATACTGTTGGTTGCCTTCTTACTCTGTTGGTGGTTTCCTTTGCTGTGCAGATTTTCAATACGATGAGATCAGATTTGTTGATTTCTTCTGCCAGTTCTTATGCTATAGAGGTTTTGTTCATGAAGTTTTTCCCTAAGCCAGTATCTTCAAGAGTTTTACCTAACCTGTTTTGCAGCATGTTAAGTATTTCTGTTTTAGTATTTAGATCTCTAATCCACTTTGATTTTAGCTTGATACACGATGAAAGAGATGGGTGTAGTTTTAGTCTTTGGCAGATTAAAGCCCAGTGTTTCCAGCACCATTTGTTAAAGAAGCTATCTTTCCTCTACTGAGGATTTTTGGCACCTTTGTCATAATGAGGTCACTTGGTATATCTGGAGTAGTTTCTGGATCTTCTAATCTGCTCCACTATCTTCAGGTCTGTTATTTTGCCAGTACCATGCAGTTTTTATCACAGTGTCTTTCTAGTAGAGTTTCAAGTTTAGGATCATAATACCGCCCACCATGTCCTTGTTGTTTAGAATTACTTTTGCTATTGTAGGTCTTTTGTGTTTCCAGATGAATTTTTGGATTATTTTCTCTAGATCTGTGAAATATGCTGTTGGCATTTCAATCAAGATTGCATTGAGTCTCTATAGTAGTTGTGGGATTATAGCCATTTTGACGATATTGGTTCTCCCTACCCAGGAACAGGTACATCTTTCATTTTTCTGATATCTTCTTCTATCTCTTTTCATAGTGATGTAGTTTTTAGAATAGAGGCCTTTCACCTCCTTTGTTATATATTTCATTTTTGGGATGCTATTTTGAAAGGGATTGTCTCCCAATTTCTTTCTCAGTGGTTCTGTTATTCGTGTATACAAAGACTATTGATTTTTGAGCATTGACCTTGTATCCAGCTATGCTGCTAAATTTGCCAATTAAGTCCAGAAGTCTTTTTGTTGAGTTTTTAGGATCCTCTCTAGAGAGTATCTTATCATCATCAAATAGTGACAGGTTAGCTTCCTCCTTTCCTATCTTTATGCCTTTCTCTTCCCTAATTGCTGTGGTTAATGTTTTCAACACTATAGTGAACAGGAAAGGTGAGAGTGGACTTGATGGATATTTTTTGAGAGTCTGAAAAGCTAAGTCTCATCAATGCTGCTGTGCATATGTCAAAGCACAGAGAAGCAGAAGTAAATGAACTTGCAAACTACCAGTTTTGTAGACACTGTTGAAAGTGTCAGTATTTATTTGAATCATATTTTTGTACATTAAGATGTTAATTTTAATTCTCACGTTGGTCACTGGAACAAAAACCAAAAAGGAGAATGTAGAGCTTATCACACCATGACCACTGAGCTTCTTTTCAGTGAATTTTCCCAGTAATACTAAGATATTCCTGAAATCATTTATCTCAGTTTCCAAGTTATTTTATTGTTACTAATTCAGAGATTGAACCTCATGCCCGCATAAAAGGAAGAAAGTTGTATTTCTTAAAGTAAATGTCTTTGATTTAGCTTTGAATTCTAAAATTCAGACATTTAGTCATTCATTATGTTGCATTTATATTTGGTAAGAAAATTTATTTTATATTCAGGCTTTGGATTTTTTACACTTGTATCTGAAAACCTAAACCACAGAATCCCATTTCTCTGTTACAAAATATTCAAAACTGGGATCATTTACTCTTCTGTTCTAACCAGTTATAACATGACCCATGCATTTAAAAAATAACCCATGCTGAAATCAATAAAAAAATGGAATGATTTCTCTGTCTTCCTGTGAAAGTTAAAAGCTGATAAGCAGAGTATCCGTAGACCTTCCCTGTAGAGTGCCCGTCTCTCGCAGATGCTGCCAGATGCTCTCCAGGCTGCAGGACCGAGGCCACGCACACAAGGTCACTCACACCCACCAGAACCCAGGCGTCCTCACCTGAGAGCTGCACATCAAAATCACCCGGTCCATGATTTCAAATCTTCTAAATGTTCACCTTTATTTTTATTTTATTTAAAAGTATTTTATTACATATGTTCAACATACTAGCATGTTTTAAGTCTATAATATGCAGTGACTAGTAGAGTTAAACAAAAATCCATTATTAAATTTAATAATGGATTAATTTTCCTTTTATAAATGTGCTAGGAGTCCTTAAAATATATTCTTCAAACAAAATTCAGGTTTAAAATGTGAACTATAGTTCTTATACATTAAATATAAGAAAGAAAGAAAGAAAGAAAGAAAGAAAGAAAGAAAGAAAGAAAGAAAGTTTCTATTGTTCTTCAACATTGGCCATGCAATTTACATAAAAGAGATATTTACAATCGAGTTTTGAATGTTATATAATAATATAATATACTTATATTCAATGATTATATATCATATATATGTTAAGTAATTTATATACTTATTATACATGGAAATATTTATACATAATTACACAGAGGTCCAAAGACATAAGATTATTAACCTTTATTAGTTTAGGGTTTGTGTTTACTATTTTTAAAAATTTGATATTGAAACATATTTTCATGTATTTTTGACACTGCTGAATTTACTATTGTAAATATTTGGTAGGTGGGATTAATCAATATTTTTCAAGTAGTAACTTCTCAAATTATGCAGGCCATTTATATTGAGCTGACACACTTTAATTAAATTGCTGCTTGATTCATACTCTGAAAAAGCTTATACATACAAGATTTATTTATTAGAAAATTTGCTCAATCTTGTGTATAAAGCCATCTAGTGGTCTTTTAAAAGGAACGATTCATTATGAATTTGATATCGTTTTATTCATTCAGAATTTTCATTATGTCTTCAGTTGAAGAGTTTGCATCTTCAAGATATTTCACCACTATTTTATTTTCTGTTCTCCCGTAAGTCATGCCCCTTGAATTAGTTCACATTCTTTCCCCGTGGCCACCTGTTTTCTTCATAAGCTTTGTATGGTGCTAATTTATTGGTTTGAGATGGAAGAAAGGATGGTCTGACCTAAAAAAAAAATTCAATTCTTCACCCTTTTTGTTCTGTTTTTCAATTTAGTTCTTATTTTTATATTCTTTCTAGTTTTTAGATTTTTTTATATTTTCCCTTGTACAATCCTTTATAAATCTATGCATTTTAAAATAGTTTCTTCTAAATATTACTTTCCCAGAAGTCCTTAAATGTCCATGTGGAATCACTTATTGCCTTTCACGTGTGTGTAATGGTAGATTGTATTGTACATTCAACTTTAAATTTTCGGTAAATTCTGAGTGCTATATTTTACTACGTGCCTGTACACAAATAAATTTGGTATTTTTGTAGATAACAATGTATCAGACTCTGGGAAAAATCCTATGCCAGTTTACTCTCTGCATCAGGCTTTATGATGCCAGTTAGGGTGCTCTTTTCTTATATTTACTGATTACTTTCATGGTTCTTTTCAGGGACTTTGCTATGTTTAATTGGGTTATGTGGGGTTTTTTTCTACCCAGCTTTATTACTATATGACTTGTAAATATTTTCTCATATTCTATAGGTTGACTTTTCATTGTTTTGCTTCTTCCTTTGCTATTATAGAACCTTTTAGTTCAATGTAATCTAAATTAAAAAAAATTTTTGGTTATTATTTTGTGTCACAAATAAAACAAAACAAACATGCTAAAGTCAGTATTTAGAAGCTGTAGTCTGCTTTTTTTTCTAATAGTCTTAGAGTCTCAGGTTGTACATTTAAGTTTTTAAATCAATTTCGAGTCTACTTTTGTATGGTGTAATATGGGCCCAGTGTTACCCTGTTGCTTGCTGCATGTAATATCCAATTTTATTTATTCCTTTATAGTTTTGTTGCACAGACCTTTTATTTTATTGATTCAGTTTATCCCTGAGTATTTTTTCATTCCAATGAAAGTATAAATTGGATTTTTTTGATAGAGAGAAGGCTTTGCTATGTAGTTCAGGCTGGACTTGAATTCACTTGTGTAGCCCAGGCTGGTCTCAAACTCAGAGTAATCATCATGTCTCAGCCTCTCTGGAGTGTTGAGATTATAGGCATGAGTCACTTTTATTCTGAATCATTTTATTATTTTCTTTCTCATAAGCATATTGATTCGGTATGATATAGCTAATTTTTGAATGTGGATTTTGTATTCTCCAATCTTACTGAATTCATATATGAGTCTTAATTTTTTCTTGCTGAGATATTTAGATTTTGAGGTCATATGTAACTTTGTATGTAAAGCTATACATATGATATGTACAAGATCATGTCATCAGCAAAGAGATAATTTTACTTCTTCTTTTTTATTTGCTATCTTTCATTTCTTTTTATACCCTAATAATCCTGGCTAGGGTGAGGATTATTATTTTACAAAGAAGTGCTGACTGGGTGTAGTGGACACTTTCTTGTTGTGGGAAACAATAAACAACCCCTACAACTTATCATTGTAATTATTGATCTAAGAACAGTGAATTCATCTCAGATGACTATTTTTGGATTGAATCTTTAAGTTTGAGGGAGCTGATTTTTTCAATTCTTTTTCATTCTAGATATCAGTCTTTTGTCTGAGGTACAGATGACAAAATTTTTCCCACTCTCTTGTCTTTTTCTTGTGTTTTAATTTTTTTTTGCTGCACAAAAGCTTTTGAATAAGATAAGATCTCAGTTGTTGATTCATTGAAATATTTCCCTTGAAATTGGGGTATTGTCTATACAGTCTTTGCCTATCCCTATGTCTCCAAGAGTTCCATTTTTCTCTCTTCCAGCAGATTTAATATTTCTGTTTTAAATTTAGATCTTTTAAATTAAAAAATTCTATTAGTATTAATTTTTAGTACCTGTTCCTATTTCTTGTGTAGAGGTGGTATGTGTACATAATACATCTTAGTTCCTTTTTTCATTCCTTCTTCCTTCCATGCATCTCCCTCTTGTTTTGTATTACACTTGTTTTGTATTGATGCATTTTAGATATACATTACAAGCATACCCATCACTGAAAATTTGTACCAATACAGGATAATCTTGATTCAAATTTTTTCCCATCCCCTTGCCCTCCTTTCAACCACTTCACTCTACTACATCCATAAGCTTTGTTTGTATTTATTCCTTTTTATCTTCATATTTTTTCTTACCATTCTTTGTTTCCCCTGGACCCCCTTCCCCGTTACCCTTTATTTTGAAGATTTAATTTCTGTTTCACAATACTTATTGTGGTTTGGACCTCATTTACATCTTCTGTTTCTCACATTAGAGAAATACTGTGACATGTGTGTCCCATTTATTTAGATGTATGACCCTTAGGCAATCCATTTAGTTATAAATGTCTCAAGTTTGTCTTTCTCTATGGCTGTGTAATACTCCATTTTATTTTTCTAAAAACACCACATCTTTTTCACACATTCACCAATCGATGGGCTTTGGGGCTGTTTCCAAGATTTAGCTATTACAAACTGTGTCCTATAAATATGAATGCAAGTGTATCACTGTGGTGTGATGCTTTTCGTCCTTTCAGGTTATAATCAACAGGGAATTAACAGGGTCAAATAAGATCTCTTATCCTAGTTCTTTGAGGAATCTCTACATTGATTTCCACAGTGGTTTCCCCAGGGTACATTTCCAACAACAGTGGAGAAGGGTATCTTTTTCTCCACAGACTTGTTAGCTCTCATTATTAGTTGCTTTGCTGACAGCAGCCATTCTTTCTGGACTAAGATGTGATTTCACTATTGTTGTTATCTGTAACTCTCAAGTACAAGTAATGTTAAACATTTAAAAGACTCAAATCCATGCAATTAGGTACAAGACAGGTGAAATAAAAATAGGTCCCACAGAAATCCAGAGAATCTAAATACTTATTTTGAGAACCTGTACTCCTATAGGATAAAAAACAGAAGAAATGGACAGGTTCTAGTCATATGTAATTATGAAAATTGAATAAAGAAGATACAAGATTTTAAAACACACCAATATCTACCCATAAAATGAAAATATAATTAAAAACTTATGAACAAAGAAAAGTCCAGGTCCTAATGGCTTCACTGCTGAATTTGACAAGAAATTTAGGGAAGAGTTAATGCCACTACTTCTTCAACTCTTTAATGAAGTTGAAAGGGAAGTAATTCTCCCAAATTCATTCCTGGAAGCAGCCAGCATGAATTACATTATTCCAAAGACAGAGAAAGTCCCACCCAAGAAAAAGAACTACAGTCCAATCTCCCTAATGAGCATAGATGTAAAAATCCTTGATAGGATACTGGCAAGCAGAATGCAGAAGATCCTCAAGATCATACATCCTGATCAAGTTGGATTCATCCCAGGGATGCAAGGATGATTCAATTTACATAGACTAGTGAAGTAATATAGTATATGAACTTGATCAAGGACAAAAAACACATGATTATCTCAATAGATGTAAAAACAGCATTTAAAAATTCAACACCTATGCTTGTTTAAAAAGAAAATCTATAAAATTGAAACAGATGACCTCTATATCAACCTGAGAAAAGAAATCTATTACAAACCAACAGCCAACATCATGATAAATGTTCAAAGACTGTGATCTTTCATGCCAAATAAGGAACAAAATAAGCATGCCCACTCCTGTTCAGTATAGATCTGCAAATATTAGCCACAGAAATGACACACAAGAAAGATACAAAAGCTATAAAGTTAATATGAAAAAAGTTGAAACATTATTATTATTTGCTGATGACATAATTCCATATATACAAAACCCCAAACCCTCTCAAAAGACTACTAACTTAACTGTCACATTTAATAGAGCTTCTAGATACAAGGCCAATACTCAAAGATCAATAGCCTTCTTGTACATGAAAAAAGACACTGAATAGAAATCGGGGAAGTAATTCCTTTCAAAACGCATCGCAAAAGTGAAATACCTAGGAATCCATCTAATGAATGAAGTGAAAAACCTTTATTTATTTTTTTAGAAGTACAGCACTTCTGAAAAAAAGAGATCAGAGGATATCAGAAAATGGAAAGGCATCCCTTGTTTGTGGATAGGAAGAACCAAGATAGTGAAAATGACTGTCCTTCCAAAACTGTAAAATAGTCTCAATGCAATTCTGATTGAAAACCCAACAGTATATTTTACAGAATTAGAAAAAATAATCCAAAAATTCATCTGGAACCAGAATAGATCTAGAATCTAAGAGGCTATCTTAGCCAATAAAGACGTGGCAGAGGGTATCACAATCTTCAGTTTTACTCTATATTACAAAGCCATTTCCATAAAAACAGTATGGAGCTGGCAAAGAAACAGAAATAAGGATGTGTGGAACAGATTAGAGGATGCAGAAACAACTCAAGACATACTAAGCCACCTCCTTTTTGACAAAGGAGCCAAACACGCTCACTGGAGGAAAGATAGTCCTTTAATAAATGGTCCTGGAAAAACTAGGTTTTACCCTGCTAAAGATTAAAACTAGATCTATATTTCCCATCATGCACTAAACTAAAATGGAATCATGATGTGTATATAAAATGTACCAATAAAATCAATTATTTTTAAAAAATCTATTAAATCAGAAACACTGAACTCCCTGGAAGATGGGGGAGGTGGAAGTATTGAAGACGTCACTGTAGGAAAAGACTATGAACAAAGGTTCAGCAGCACATGAACTAGCACAAAGAATCAACAAGTGGGATTTCATCTTATTAAAAAGTTTCTGCACAGCAAGAGAAATCACTACTAGATTATAAAGACAACCTACAATGTGGAAACAATCACCAGATGCTCCTTCAACTAAGGACTACTTTGTAGAATATATAAAATACTTTAAAAAATACATTCCTCTAAATTTAAAGGTCAAATTTAAAAATGGGCCCCTGAAATAAACAAACATGTTTTAGAGGAAGAAGTAGAAGCAGCAAGAAAACATATGAATATTTAGATTTTCAATCAATTTCAATATTAGTGTACCACAAGAGGCATAGGTCTAGTTTTAGTTATCAGCTCATGAAAAGCCAGGTTTTCCAGCACCATTTTTCAAGATGTTTGGCCCCTTTTGTGAGAGATAAAGGGGCTGGTATGATTGAAGTTGTTTCTGTACCTTCTATTCTGTCGCACAGATTGTCAGCTTTGTTTATTTTCCACTACCATGTTGTGTGTATCACAGTAGCTTTGTCTTATAATATCAGTTAGGGATTATGATGCTTCCTGTCTTGCTTTCTTGCCCCAGATTGTTCTTGGTATTTTAGATTTCTTTTGGTTCCAAATGAATAGGAGAAATGTTTTCTCTAGTTCTGTGAGTTAAGCTATCAGTGATTTGATTTGGATTGCATTAAATCTGTATGTCAATTTTATGACCATTTTGATATATGTATATAAATGTATGACCATTTATGTTAGTTCTTCTTACCCATTTTATGATATCCTATTGATCTCCCTTTCCAGAAAAGCCTTTCAATGTAAAGATCTTTTACTTCTTAAGTTAGATTGATTCATATGCATTCCATTTTTGATGCTATTGTAAAAGGGCTGGTTTCCTAATTTTTCTCTCAATGAGTTTGTTATTTGTATTCAAGAATTCTATTGATTTTTTTAGCATTGGCTTTGTATACCGTGACAGGACAGAATTTTGTTATTAAATCTCAAAGTCTTTTGGTGGGGTTTTTGAGGACATTTATATAGAATATCATGTCTCTGAAAATAATGATAAATTAACTTCTTCCTTTCTTACATTTATTCCTTTTATTTCTTTCTCTTGTCTAATTGGTCGAGGTAATGTTTTCAGAACTATGTTGGCTAGGAGTGGTAAGAGCAGGCGACTTTGCCTGTTCTTGATTTTAGAGAGAAAGCTTTCAGTTTTGGCTTTGAGTATGATGTTGGCTGCTGGCTGGTTATAGATGGCTTTTTATCAGATTGAGACAAAGACCATTCATTCCAATTTTCTGTGAGGTTCTTATCATGAACTGGTGCTGAATTGTGTTAAATGTTTTTTTCTGTGTCTACTGAGAGGATCAAGTCATTTTCCATTGGCTCTGTTAATATTAAATTTTTTGAATTGCATGTGTCAGACTATCCCTGCATTTTGGGGATGAATCCTAGATGGTCAGGTTCTATAATCTGTTTGATTATTTGATACATTCGATTTGTCATTATCTTACAGAGGAGTTTATTTCTTTGTTTATTAAGCAGATTGTCTTGTAGAACTCTTTTTTTGGTTGGATACTTCTCCAGTTTTGGCATCAGGGTCATACTTCTAGTAATAACTGTGAGAGTGTTGCTTCTTTTCCAATTTCATTAAACAGTTTAAGGATAATGATATTATATCTTTAAAGTTCTTGTAGAATTCAGCACTGAATCCATCAAGATGTAGACTTTTCTTTGTTGATAGTTTTTAAATTACTTCTTCAATTTCATTAACTACCATTGGGTTATTTAGAATCTTTATACCTTAATTTTTAGCTTTATAAATTCATATGTATCTTGGAATCTGATCTTTCTTATTTTCCATCTAATTAGAATAAAGGCTCTCAAACTGGGTTATTGAAGGTCTTCTAGACCTTCAAATCTGAAGGTCATAATTTCAGCATTTTCATTCCTAATTTCATGTATTTGGGTCTTCTTTTTTTGATGAGATTGGCTAAGGTTTTATCAATTTTATATAATCTTTTAAGTTGCCAAGTCTTTTATTCATTGAGACTTTGAATTATTTTTTTAGTCTCAGTTGGATTAGTTTCTGCTCTAATTTCCTCCTTGCATGACATTTGAGTTTTACTTGTTCTTCTTTTCCTAGAAATTTATGGTTCAATATTAGGTTATTTGAACTCACTCTATTTTCTTGATTGGAGCATTCATTGCTACAAATTTCTTATAGGACTGCTTTCATTGTTTCCCATGAATTTGGCCATGATGTATCAGCATTGTCATCTAATTGTAGAAACTGTCTAATATTCTTCTTTAATTTCGTCTGTGACCCATTGATTGTTCAAAGAGTATTACTGAACATCTATGTGCTTATGAAGTTTTTGCTGTTCTACTTCATTGATTTCCAACTTCACAGCAGTATGGTCTGATAATACACATAGGATAATTTCAAATTTTTGCATATTTAAGCATGTTCTGTGATTTAGTAGGTGGTCTACTCCAGAGCACATCCCAGGAACAGCTAAGAAGAATTCGTATTTTGATATTGTGGCACTAAACGTTCTGTAAACATCTAACAGGTCCATTTGTTCATAGGTTTGGATCAATTCTGATATTTCTTTGTTAAGATTTTCTTATTAGTCTGTCTATTTCTAACAGTAGGTCATTGAGTAGCCTCAGTCTGATTGTGCTAGTGTGTCTTTGATTTTTCATGTCTGACAATATTTGTTTCATAAAGTTGGGTGTGTATTTGGTAGAGATATATTTATGATTTCTATCTTTTTTTTGGAGTTTTCCTTTAACAAGTATGCAGTAACTTCTCTGTCTCTTGTTAAGTGTTGGACTGAAGTAACTTTGTCTACAAACAGAAGAGCTACCCCTGATTTTTCCAAGGTTTCTGTGACATGAAATATTGTTTTCCATCCTTTGACTTTAAGTCTATGAATTTCAATTTTTTCTAATTCAAATCTTTATTGGTACATTATATATACACATCACCATCACATTCAACATTGAGAATTTGTATCAGTATAGGACAGGACTTGATTCTCATTATTTCCCACTCCCACATCCACCCTACAACCTCAAAACCCCCACATTCATTAGCTTTGTTTCCTTTTTTATTGCTATCACATTCATTTTCCCCTTATTATTTACAACTACATTTTAAATATTACCTTTTAAATATTTTCTATTTCACAATATCTACTATATCTACTAGAATTCATTTACATCTTCATTTTCTCATACCAGAGAAAAGAAAGGATATTTACAAATCTGTGACTAATCTATTTCTCTTATGAGGATGTCCTCAAGATACATCCATTTGAGTTTGAATGATTCAATCTTATCATTTTTATGGTAGAGTAACAATCCATTTTATAAAAGAATCACTTCTTCCGTATCCAGTTTCCAGGTGATGGACATTTGGGTTGTTTCCAAGATTTATCTACCACAAACTCAGCTGCTATAAACATGGGTGCATGTACATCACTCTGATATGAATCCTTCATTTCTTTTGTGTATATACCTAGCAGAGGAATGGCAGGGTCAAGTGGGAACTCTAAAGTGAGTTTTTTGAGGAATCTCCACACTGATCTCCACAGTGATTGTGAGAGTCTACAGTCCCACCAGCAGTGGAGAAGGCTCCCTTTATCTCCACAGCCTCACCAACGTTTGTTGTTAGCTAATTCTGAGATAGCGGCCATTCCTTGTGGAGTGAGATGAAATCTCAGTGTTGTTCTCATCTACATCTCTCAAATGACTAGTGATATGGAGCATTTCTTCATATACTTTTTAGCTGCTTTTATTTCTTTATTTCTTCCTGAAATGTGTCTGTTCTTTTCAGATTCCCATGTTTGAATTGGTCTTCAAATTTGGGTGAGCCCATATTTTTAAGCTTCTTATATAATCTAGATAGTAGTCCTTTGTCTGAGAAACAGCTGCTAAAGATTCTTTCTCATATTTTTGATTTTGGGAAATCATTAATTAAAGGTAAAACAAGAATATTTTAACAAAATATTTCAAGAAATAATTTTTAAATAAATTTTAAAAGGGAAATTAAATGACAAATGACCATGGAAAGGTTTTTTTTTAATTAAAATCTTTATTTGTACATTATGAATAGACATCATCATCACGAGTTTTTATAAACAATTTTAATGAGGATATGAAAACTTAAGTCCTGCTTTTCCCTTTCAGAATTATCAACTTTGAAAATACCAGGTGACTCAGGATGTGAATCCACAGGGACATTCTGAGGAAGAAACCAAATCGAGGTTCTTAAAAATTTAATTATGGCAAAATAGTGCTGTGGTTTTACTTGTAGCAAATAGTTGTTTCCAACTAAGACAAATGACCAAAAGTGTATGGGGTATGTGTCTGCCTGTGCAAGACATGACTATTGCAACATTTTACTAATATTAAAGACTTTTCCATAAAATATGAAACCAAGGAGGTTGATTTAGAATATATCCATTACTATAGTTTGTGCAGCTCATCATGATCATATTTTATATGTTGATTAAAGTAAATCTGAAGGAATCCCTGGTATGACACTATTTTGAGAGCATGTAACAAAACATCTGAATTGTTTATTTCTACTTGAATTGTGGCAATGGCTTTTCAGTTGACCCACTTTAAAATTTTTCTAGAAAAACATTTACTTGCCAAAATTTACTTTTTGGTGTTTGTTCCTCTAGTTGAAATGTCAGGCTCTCAAGTGAATCTTCTGAAATTTCTCTGATCTGCTTAATCGTTGTCACTCATGGTATGCTATTATATACAAGCTTTTATATATGAGTCTTTTAAAAAATCTAAAGCTTGTGTTTCCACATCTGTTGATGGGATGGGGAACTCACTTTCAATATCTTATCATTCATTAAAATGTATAAAATAAAATGTAAATTGAAAAACATACCACTATTAACAATTATGGTAACGAAGGTCCTAGCAAAAATTCATAAATTTATATATGATAAGCTTTTGATTGTTTACTTCTTTTTCTAAGCTGTATTTTTGAATAGATTTATTGAGAATTTTGCACTTAGCAAACAGCATTTTTCAGTACAGTATTCATTTTGAAGGGTGCAGATAAAATTAGTTTATAGCATTTTGTAGTGCTTTTTCTTAAGCAGCTGTTTTCTGTATTCTTCGGTCTCCATTAATAACCTCCTCTGCTTCATCAGATGCAAAGCATTTTCTTTTTGTGGCTTAAAAACATTTTCAAACACACACTAACATTATGCCACAAAAGCCTTTCATAATGAATAGTCCATATTTTACAAGGTTTAGCATTTTCTGCTGTTGTGTGTTTACAATGGCTACAGTAATTTATAAAGATTTCTCAAAGACATCTGTGAAAAACTGCTTTGTTAATGTATGTCCACATCGCGAGCAATTTCCTCTCTATCATGTCAGCATTGTTGAAACATATGCTGGAGGCCGGCTGTCAGGTCATTCGTCATTCAGCCGGGGTGCGGGGAAGAGAGTGTGGCTGCAGCAGGCCCATGACAGGCCTTGGTATAAAGTTCGCGTAAAGTAGTTTTTTAAGGTTAAGGAGCATCTCTGTCCCGAGTGGCTGTCTGGTTTTATATCACCAGCAGCCGTGTGGAAGGGATCAGTTTCTTTGCATCTCCTACAACATCCCCTGTCTTTATGCCATTGTTCATTTTAGCTTCTCGGATTAGAGTGTGGTTTGGCAGTTTCTTATGAAACTAACATGTGACCACCATATACACAACACTGTACTCTGGGCCTCTACCCTAGAGGGCTGGAAATATATGTTCACAGTAGTTTTCAGCTGGAGAAGCCAAAACACGAAAACAACACAGATGCCCCTCAACAAGTAAATGAGTAAATTGCAGTTCATCCTTGTGGTGAGCCGATCTAAGATGGCGCCGGGCACTGGGCCAAGGGGCGTAGGCCTCTGCCTCTGAGTAAAAAACAAGTTGCTTCGTTGACCTTATTTGGAAGAGTCTAGGCTGTGTTGGGGGCGTGCCGAATCAGGGTATATAAAGGAGCTAACGCGGAAATAATAAAAGGAAGAAGAATTCTAGGCTTGCACCTCCAGCAGTGTGTTGTGTTCTTCGTTGTGGGACAAGAGAGACACGACACATCCTCTCCATCGAATATGACAGCAGCAAAAGTGAACAAGCTATTGACACTTGCAATCAGTAGGGTGAAATTCATGTAAATTTCAAGGTTTTAATGGTTTTATGCAGAGCTGTTCTTCTACCCACTCTGGCGGATTTAGCTGAGCAAAACAGCCACTATTAGCTGTCTACTGTAAGACTGCATCTAAATAACATTCTTGAAATGGCAAGAATTATAAAAATGAAGAAAAGATTAGACATTATCAGGGTTTAAGGAAATAAGTATCTTCAAAGAAAATAGATAGGGTAATGAAAGGAACACGGAAAGCCTCTGTGGTAATGGACCTGGTTTTTAAATTTATTTGTTAATAAATTGAATTCATTGGTACATTTTAGGAATACTGTATGATCACATTTCTCATTGAGGATTTGGACCTGTACATGATCTGCCTTGATTCTTATTTTGAGCATTCCTCCGCCCTCACTTCAGCCTTCTGAACCACTTCATAGGCATTAGCTTTGTTTCTGTTTTACTGTGTCACTTCTGTAGTGTGAGGAACTGATAGTGCAAATAAAGTCCAAAATATATGACAAGTACTGCAAAGTGGAAGGGAAAGGGGACTAGGTAGGGAAGGAAAGCAAAGACAGGAAAGAAAAAAATTGATGATAAAAAGGAAAAATGGGCCTAAGTTATGTTTCAACTTGTTTTACGGTAACATAAATTTCCAGAGATGATATAAGAATCCCATTCACTTCAATAAAACTGGGAAAACCTCAGCAGACTGGGAAGGCTCTCCCTGTACTGCTCTGAAGTCCAGTGTGGGTCATCAGACCAGTATCAATGAGAAAGTACTGGATGTCGGGTGGCTTCTGGCTGGACTGTAACACGTATCCTCCCCACAATGTTTGCTCCCCCCACAGTTACCACAAGGTGGGAATTTATAATGTAACTACATGGCGGTGACACCATTAGCTTACATTGCTCCATTATGGAACCAGAATTCTGAGGAACAAGTGACTTAGCATCAGGGCAAGAAAGTAAGTTGTAGGGTCATTTGACTCTGTCCCTTTTGTCCTTGTTCCTCAGAGAATGTCTGTCAGGCAGGTCCAGTCGTGACAGGTTTATCATGTCCTGTTGGCTTGGCACAAGTTTCAGGATGATGGTGGGATATGGCACTGCCTGATCTGGTTTTCTTTAGGAACTGCACACGGTCATGGCTACATCTGGGGAGGGCAGGCAAGTGAAAGAGCTAGTGTTACCAGAACTCTGCCATTTGGATCCTGAAAATTGAAGTTTCTACTTACCCGGTCCTGAGTAAGAAAGAGGGAAGGAGAAGGTCTCCAGTTAGGTTTTACCCACCAGATTAAAGAGTGTGTTTAGAATCAAGAACACAGCAGGGAGGCAACTGCTTTGGCAGGTGCCTACAGGAAGCAACCTAACTGGAAAAACTGCCTTTTTCTCTTCCTCCTGGCTCTGCCATTCTTCCCACAGAGTGTCATGTACCCAGCGGTCACATGAGCCAAGCAGTGTGGCTGGTAGGTGGTCAGACCCTGTGTTGGGACCTCAGCTGGGTAGAGATCAGTGCAGGTGAGACTGAGAAAAAATAGGAGAAAACTAGCCAAATTTATTTAAAAATAAATAAATACTGACCAAATAGAGAAATATGTCTATAGTTATGCACAGAAGGAAGAAAAGAGATGAACAGACAAATAATATGGCATCTTTCTAGGTTGGCCAGGGTACTATCATTGGGACATATGTTTATCCACACCACACAACACAGCTTACATATACCCCCCATTACCAAGCAGTAGCATCTTCAGCAGATTTCTTTAGAGGCATGTACGATTGTAGGGAAACATATGTTATAAGAGGTATGGATCTAGGTTACTTCAATACTATCAGTGTTCAGATCTTAAACTTCTATAAATGTATATAATCTTTTCTTTAAATTGATATATTCCAGAGTAACTTGAACTCATTTGTATTTCTCACTTTCCTTTTCATCATTGTATTTTACCACTACATGGACCACCAGCAGCTCCGTGTAGTTTACACGGTGCTATATTACCCAGCAGGCCATACATTTTCACTTATGCATCACGTGATGGAAGTTGTCCAATGCCATTGAACCCTTGGTCTTGCCTCTACTTTTTATTACTTCAAAAACTTCCTATGTTAGTGAAAATATTTTAAAGATATTAGTAGAAAGGACACATACACCTGTACTAAAGCCCACACAAATGGCCTAGAACCATACTTATTTTTTATATTATTTTTCACAAAATAAATTTCTATTATAAAAACAGAATAAGTGTATAAAATGATCTGGAGTGACAGGAAATTTCTAACATTCCAGGTGGGATTTATCATCCAGTACTTAATAAAGCAGTTTCATTTATTTAGAACTAAATTACTTAAGGTTTTCTTGCTAATTTTTAGGGTTAGAATTCTCATTACAGACAGGCTCTCTGATTTTGTCAGCTATACAAATAATATTTTCCAACTATTAATTAAAAGTATCAAAGAATATTTAATTATTGCCATGTATCACACTTATTTCTTATTATATCTGGTTAAAACATTGAAATTATGTAGAAACTACGTTTTCAATTTCATTTGGGCATTTTTGCCTCAACCTCATGTAATTTCATTTTCATATATGAAGTTGCTCTAGGTGAAAATTATTGACTTGATAAGTCTTGGTTCAACAATATTTTATTCATTTCTATAAACTCAGAGAAAAATATCTTCTGTTATAAATATTTCCACAAGACAAGTAATTGGTAGTACTATACCTTGCTTTCTACAAATTGGGTTATTAGTCAATTGTTAAATTCTTTTTGATGATACATTATCTTCTAATGTGCAATATATAATGCATAAAACTTTGAGTCTAGTATAGTGTTTTGTCAAATGTCATCATTCAACTGCTACTATAAGTATAAATATACTTATGATTTTTTCTCATTTAAAAATTGTACAAAAATAAAAATAAGAATTGTTATGACTGAATGTTCTATAAATAATCTTTGATTGTTTTAGTCATATACAAAAATACTTATTGACAGTAATCACAGGATATTATATAAATTTTGTATTTACAAATATGTCATTAGGGAGAAGGGCCAGTAAAATATTTACCTCTGTTTGCTATCTGGACTTTTGATACATGTCAGATGATGTGAAAATTGTGTAAGACATTCATAACTTCTCAACAGTCACTGATGAAATACCAACAAAGTAGACTAATAATACACATAAAAGGTTGCTCAAATAAATGATTTGAGAGTGAATATACAATATTTAAAGAGCTTTAGGGATTAATAAGTACCACTTTGTATATCCCTGAATCAATTCTTCTTTTCAACTAAGATTTCTCTTCAGCGTTCACACACTATGCTAATAAACATCATCTAATTTCCAAAAGCTTGCATTGCACTTTTTATATTATCTACCAAGACAAATCCTGTGCTTCTTATGTCAGTTAGGTCTAAGTGGGTAAAAGCATAAAATGAAATGAAAGTAAAATATTGTAAATATGACAATATTTAAAGCTTTTAAGAAAATTAAGCACATGTGTTTAAACTGAAGAGAGGAAAGCTTGACTATCCACCAAATGTTAATGATACAGTGCCTTCTTGTCCTTTGAATTCTTTTCAAAACTTTCCCTGAAACTCCAGATTTCTGTGATGCAAGAATAAGGTGGTGCTGAGGATTTAGCTTAGTGGTTCTCTGAGCCTGCCTTGCAAGTGCAAGGGCCCTGGTTTAATGCCCAATTACCACCTACAACAACGTCTGGCATGGTGACTTACACCTACTAGTAATCAGTACCACATACAGTAGTATACACTACCACATACTACCATATTACAGGCGTGGTGGCTCATGCCTGTAATCCCAGCACTTGAGAGGCAGAGGCAGGACTACTGTGAGTTTGAGCTTGAGCTCAGAAGCAGTTGATTTTTGACATCATGTGGTATTTAAAGTTGCACACATAGCTGCATCAAGGAATAATTCAGAGATAATCAGAATTGTATCATAATCTGACTTTATTGCTTTGATTATGAAATGTAAGTAGAACATCTCCCTGAGCGCTCATCCAATATCTAGTGGCAAAGGATCAAAAAGCAAAATGGTCAGGCGAACTGTACAAAAGTTCAGTTGTGTATTTAAACAAATAACAAAGAGCTGCAGTTTCCTGATGCTTTATTGAGCTTGCACTTTATTGACATAAATCACAAATTTATAGGAAAAGCAGTATACATTCAAGTATTGGACATGTAGCCAATTTCAACATAATACTTCTAAGAAAAGTAGAAAATCTGAGTCTATTTTTGATAAACTCACATATACTTCTAGTATGTTGGAACATATTTTTCTTTATATTAAATTGCAAAAATACATAAAATAAATTATTCAGGCTTGAATGTATTGAATATATAAGACGAGTGTAAGAAGATTTATTATAGAAAATCATATCTTGACAGTATTCCAGAATTCTATTTCAGAAGAAAAAATGAGAGATATTCCTACTCCTTCAAATTTAATTCAAGTGAAAGAGAAGTTACATATATGTAGATGAAAAATAAAGTTTGTGTTGCTTTTATAAAAGGAGATGCTACATCAACATTTTATAGATAACGAAAAGAATAAAGTCTAACACTAAAGAGCAGAGACCTGGACTCACTCAGGAGGATGAATCATCACAGAATAACCGCCGAAGTTCACATGTAGGGCTGTGTCAAACCTCTTTTTCCAACTGCTCTCAATGCCCTTGTACTTCCAACAGAAAGAGATTGGGATATATAATATCTACATGTAATTCAAACTCTGAGATTTTTCATTAATGAGTAGATTATCACTTTTTGGGGGCGGTGTAGAGCTCCTAAAAGATCTACACCACAAGGAGGGGGCTTCTTATCTGTAGGTAGGGTACCTCATAATTACATGTACTTGTAGTATATGAGTATTCAGCCATATCTGTGAATATGTCACCTGGTTAAATATCCTGTAAATATCTGTGGTTCCTACACAACACAAAGGATTCCATGGCATTCAAAATGAATTGATTTTACCATTCATACTCTCATACATGTTTCACTGTGAAATTGTCAACTGTAAAGTTAAAAGTACAAAAATAGTTTTTCTCCAGAAAACATAAGCAAGTTGCCAATAAACAAATAGAAAGAACCAGACTGACCATTGACTGCTCATTGGGAAGATGTGTTACAAAGCATGAGGTTGACGATATCACTAAATAAATATCATTTCTAAAGTAAATTCTAAATGAACATCATTTAATCCAAAGCTACACTATCACTTAACTTTTTAAAATACATAAAAGACCAAATTCCCAATAAACTTTCTCCAAAAACCAATAGTCTTACATAAAAAACAAACTAATCAAAATTTAAAAATCAAAGAAAAATATAGATGATGGACTCTAAGAAATACCAAATTACAGTGAAAGAAAGTATGGTGCATAAGATTCATGAAAGAGCAGGAAGAAAAGAAATTGAACAATGGAAATAGTTCTCCTGGATGTCTAGAAATAAAGTTTGAGGAAATCGCCTCATTTCAATGAACACACATGATTTCTATTGTGTTTTTCACAAGAATTCCTCTTGGTGTTGGACACAGTGCAGAAAAAATGCCAGAAAGACCCTGGGTCCTACAGAAAACATTTTAAGTAGGTCATCACTCTGTCATAGTCCGACTAATTCACCACAGTTCAGTCCTAGCCCTAAGCACTCAAAGTTAGTGCAGATCTGATCGGTTAAAAGACACCGACTCCAACAAGTCTTCTGATGCCATCTACACAGGCCCAAGACCTTTCACATCTTGGTCTAACAGATGGAAGCTAGAGGGATTCCAAAATCTACAGTTCTGATAGTTCCTTAGAAAGACTCACAGAACTTAGGAAAAAGCTGTGCCTGTTACTGCAGTTTTATTAGAAGTGATACAAATCAAGAAAAGCCAGATAATAGAAAACATGTGGTGAGGTGTGGAAGGATTAAATAAAAGGGTATTGGGAGGCTTACGTCCTCTCCTTGTGAGAACGGGATGTGTTATTGACTCACTACATGAATGGATTTGCCACCAGGAATCCTCATCAAGCTCTGGTGTAACATGAGTCCAGTGCTGTATCCCTTTGTCAAAGCCAGACAAAGATGAAAGGTTGCATCTCAGGGGTAATTTACCTTACAGAAATTTTACATCAAATAATGCAGGTAAGGGAAACCATACGCACAAGCTAATGTATACTAACATGAAAGACACTGAATTCAGTGAATTAAACGAAGCCATAAAATTGGAAAATGTGAGGTCTGTTCATATAAAAACCCTACCTGAGACACCTGGAAAAAATGATCTCCCAGGGCCCTGAGTGATGGTGAACATGTCCTCACAGAGGGAGTCCTGATAGTTGGGAAATACGGTGAAGTACTCAGTGAGGCAGAGAAACTGCAACCCCGATACCAGGTAGTGAAGGAAGGAAGATGAAAGGTCAGAAAGTGGCAATGTTACAGCAGACAACTAGACACCACTTTAAAATAGCAATGGCTGGCCTTTCATGCTGGGCTGGACAGCACCACACTTACTAACGTAATGAGGAGGGCACATGGTTGGTCCAAGCTGCCGGAGAAGCTCTACAGAGAAAGTGAAAGTAAGTAACAGCATCAAACCAACAGGTTCCTTCATAGCAATGGGGACACTAGGATCAAAAGACACAAGAGGTCAGGTTGCAGTGCTGGCCATCAGAAACTGGGTCTGTGGTTTGGAAAAGTGAGACAGCAGAGTGGTACCCAAAAGTTGGAGCTATGATTGGAAGCTATGACATTGGCTCCTGGAAGTGTACTAAGTGGGCGTCCGACAAGGATAAATATGACTTAATCTGTACAACACAGAAGTTAATAATGCGTAAGCAGAAGGATTCTGATAAATGAATCAATAAAGATTAGGTCTCTTGCTTATGTACTTCTCAGTGTGAAGGACAGATTGTGTGTACAGGATTCCCAACACGGAGAAAGTTTTGGTGCCATAGTGGTCTTGGTAGTTTATGATGTGTTGGAGCATAGTCTCTAAATAATTGATTATTACATCTTGAGCATCTCTTCATTATGAAGGACAAGCAATGCTTAGATTCATTTGGATTGTGATGGTCACATATTACGCCCTTGAGGATATAGATTTTACTTATCTACAGATGAGGCAGAGGGCTGGGAACTGTATGTGGATTCAAAACAAGGAAGGGCTATGTAGAGGGCACAGACTGAGCTGTGAGCTGTGCTGACAGTTGGCTCCTTTAAGAAAGGTTTGTACTGGGGCCGGGGAGTTAGCTCAGTGGTTCCGGCACCTGTCTTGCAAGTGCAAGGACCTGGGTTCGATTCCCCGGTAACCACATAACAATACTAGGTGTGGAGACCCACACCCAGCAGCAACCAGTACCACAGACCACAGTGCCGGGCGTGGTGGCTCACTCCTGTAATTCCCAGCACTCGGGAGGTAGAGGCAGGAGGATTGTGATGTGAGTTTGAGGCTGAGCTGAGGGCCAGCCTGAACCACAAAGCGAGACTCTGTCTCAAAAAACCTAAAAAAAAAAAAAAGAAAAGAAAAGAAAGGTTTGTACTGATCATTGGAAGAAGTGCTGGTGTCAGGAAGGGACTTTGTGAGATGTGTACACAACTGTCAATAGTTTACCCATATGTTTTACATAATATGTTTCAAGAATGAGCATTGGGCAGTGAAGAAGAGTCTGACGGAGCAAGTGCAGCGATGCTCCAGTGACAAGGTTTCCCCTTGTAACCTCCCTTGCTTTGAGGGAGCATCGTTTACTCAGTGCCTGTGGTGTGTGATACATGTTAAGAAGTCCTTACAGCTCACTGACTCATAAATTTGGGCATTGTATAAATTCAGTTATTGGAAATAGCTACTGAATGTCATTCTCTACTGCAGTGATGGTATTTCTAGACTGAATTAATTCTGAAGGATATTGAACAAAATTGAAATTTGATGGATTACTGATGAAATTACTTGCGAAAAGTTCCACAAGCAGGATGACTGACCTCTTGCCTAGTAGGAAATATTTCCCAGGGTTCAGTTCATAATATTTATGAAGTTAAGAAAACAATAAGGTTAGAAGAGCTAATGATGAGCCCCAGCATAAAATGCTGAATATTTGAAACTAGTTTAAAATATGAAATGACTAAAATTACTGAGCAGATTATTCTTTGGCACTTTTTGATATTGAAAATGTTTTATTTTCATACTCACTGATAGAGAATAAGAGAGTACAATGAGAAAACCAATGCACAAATACTAAAAATCTTATTCTTAGACATCAATTCTTGATTAGCAGATTGAGTAACAGTAAAATTAAACATTTATATGGAGATTACTCAGCCTGGTGCTGCTTCAAGCTCTTTATGGCTGCTGTTTCACTTTTATGAATCTGTACACAAATGCACTATGATTTTACTTATATGAAAGATGAATCAGAGGAGACACAAATTTTTAGTAACTGCTCAGTGTTCACACAGCTGCTATATGGTGGAGCTTGTTTATACCTAGATTATCCTACTCCAAAGTGAGTTATCTATCTGGTCAGCATTCTGAGGATGAAGACACTCACCTGTAATAGACACAAATAGTCATCACCACGTTGATAAATTAGCCTGGTATAGAACATTCAAAGAAGTAATGAGCCGGGTCAGGTAAGCCACATAGAAGACAGTGAAGTATGATGGGAGACAGATAAATATGAAGGCTTTGCTGTCTACCACTGTTTTCTGATAAAGTCATAATTTTAAATACTCCCCTGACACCTCCATTACATTGGTGACCGCCGTCAAAGTGAACATGTGCACTTGCCTTTACAAAAATGAAAAGGGAACCAAGAGCCAGAGGGAGTAGAAGGAAAGAGAAGTAAAAAGGACTAAGGTGTTGGGCCGGGAATTTAGCTCAGTGGTTCCGGCACCTGTCTTGCAAGTGCAAGGACCCAGGTTCGATCCTGGTTAACCACATACAAATCTGGGTGTGGAGACTCACACCCAGCAGCAATCAGCACCACATACCACAGTGCCGGGCGTGGTGGCTCACGCCTGTCATCCCAGAACTCAGGAGGCAGATGCAGGAGGATTGCTGTGATGTGAGTTTGAGGCTAAGCTCAGGGCCAGCCTGAGCTACAAATTAAGGTGTGTAATGTTCATGTAGGAACTACCCCAAGGTGAATATAGTTAGTACATACTGCAAACACACACTGATGAAAATTTAAATTTAAATCTAAATTATATTCTATTTTGGTGTATCAAATTGTATCATGTATATATTGTGGATTTTTCCAGGTGCAGGCTATCTTTTAGTAATTTTAAACAATGGTTATATGGACCCTTAAAGATAAATTATTTTCTTCATGTATATGCAGGTGGTACTGTGGGTTGAAGCCGGGGACTTGCTCATGGTGAGCAAGAAGTCAACCACAATGACATCCCTAGCCCTAAAAATAAATATTCATAAGGATTTTGTTTCCTGTGCATTGCTTTTAAAATACATTTCTTCCTCTTCTTTGTTTTTACTTTTATCTTCTAAACCTTCTTTAAAAAGATACTGAATTTCCTACATGTGCTATCATTTCTTCTATATTTTTACAGGTTTTACTTTTGTTCTGTTGTTTTGACATATACTTTTTTGTTTGTTTATTTCTGTTTTTGATGGGTTTTTTTTTTTTGCCTATTTTGGAGAGAGTTTGGGGGATCGAACTCATGATCTTGTGTTTGCAAATTAGGTGCAGTATCACTGAGCTATGTTCTTGGCCTGAGATATACTTGTATTACATATGGTGTTCTTGTTTAATTTCTTCCCCAAGTTAGAAAAAAATGCTCCATTTAGAGAAATAATAGTATTTTCCAGTATGTGAATTTTCCCTTCATATAAAATGATTTTCTTTGTGTAAACTTTGAATTTTTAAATAATTTTAGATTTACCAAGTCACCAAGATAGTGCAAAGATTTCTCATATATTTACACACTGTAATCTAGTGCTTACATTTTTTACTCACTTTTTCTACCTTCCCCTTCTTCCAAGTCTTTATTCTTTTACATTTTGCACATGATCTATCTTCGTATTTCCTCTTACTTATATTGTCATTTATTCTTTGGGCAGAGGTCTAATAGGTGTAATATATTTAAAAATGCAAAACTATTAGAATCTTCAAAAGAAAAGACTCAATCAAAAATATGCAAGTGAAGTGGATGAAGTACAAGTGGCAAATATATATACATATACATATACTTAAAGAGAGAGAGAATCTACATAAAATGTATACATTAAGGAAGCATAATTTTTATAAATATTTTAATACTAAATTGATTGAGACATCATAAGATTAGTACAAGTTGCCTTTGGCCTCCAAAATTACGAGAGATGCTCTGTCATGGTTGTTTGCAAACATTTACTAGTATAGCAAACTACTGAACTGTATATACAGTTTTTGGTGTATTCTGCACATGAGAAAATACTCAACAGCTTTAGTCATTAGAGAAATGCAAATTAAAACAACATCAAGATTCAATTTTTTTCCAGGAAGAAAGGCTATCTTCAAGAAATCACAACACGTACTAGTGAGACAGAATAAAAAGGGAGCACTTCTGCAGGGCTGATTGGAGCATAAACTAGCACAGCATCAACATTCACATCTTCCATAGCACAGTTGGCATAACTAAGAACTTAACATTCTAGTAGTAGTTCTGACTACACCTTAACATTTTTCAAGTAATTGCTTTTCATCTATTTCACTATCCAATTTGAGAACAAAGTTGGTTTTAGTCATGACACATTTTTTGTACCCTCTTAATATGAATGTTTTTGAAAATTAAAAAAATAATACATTTGAAGAATAGTTTCTATGACCTAGAAAATGACTTTTTTATTTTACACATGATGAAATTAAACAGTATATTTTGCACCTAATAAAACTGTGATTTTTACTTGGACCCGAGGTCTCATTTGACCTAGATATTCTCCTGCGAGATATATACACCAAAAAATTAAAGGACTCATACCACAGTGGTATATGTACACCCATATTTTTAGCAGCTCAGTTCATGATTGCCAAATCTTAGAAAGAGACCAAATGCCCATCAACAGGGAACTGGATAAAGAAGATGTAGCTTTCCTATAGACCTGAATATTACTCAGCCATAAAGAATGGTAAATTTGAATCATTCATATTCAAATTGATATACCTTGAGGACATGATTATAAATGAAATAAATAGGGCATAGATAGGTAAGTATCAT
>PVIR01016279.1:0-36774 GCA_004026965.1 Petromus typicus | reverse complement strand
ATTGTTTTTTGAATATAAAAACAACCTGAATAATTAACAACGAGAAAGATGTAAAAATAGATTTTAATACATCAAGATGATAGATAAGATCGCTGGCAAGAAAAGTATTGGTGCAGGAGGGTGTTTACAGCCATAGATAAGTAGCATGATATATTAACATTTTAAAAAGCTGAGCTATGTAGAGAAATCTCAGTTTGGATTGGAGACCATATTAATACTATGAGCAAAGACATCATAGGAATAGAGGTCAAAATGCCAACAAGGCAGACCTTCAAGTACCTACTGCAACTACTGCAAGGTCATCCTTTTCTGCACTTTCCTGAACTCAGCTTTCCTAAAATAAAACTTTGTGATTTCAAAGGAATATTTATTAACAGTAGCAGTACAAGAGGCCAAAATATTACGAACTGAAAGAGGGACTTTGGCTACAAAGAGGTCACTGATTTGCTTAAGGTTGGAGTTGTCAGGAGTCCAAAGCCAGAAATTAGAGTTGATTATGTGGGAGAGTGACTGGTACACAGGACTGAGAGGAAATGGAAAAGCAGGCGGATCCCCAGAGGGTGGCAGGGCCAAAGGAAATTATACATTTGTTTCTATATTTAGTATCACTAAGCAGAAGCAACACGAGGCACACATTATTTTTCCTTTTGAAAATTCATTTCTGGGGATTGACCCCATGCCCTTTGCACTGAGTTACATCTCTAACCTTTATCATTTTATATACACATACATAGCTTTATTGCTATATTGCACAAGCTAGGCTTGAACTTGAAATCCTCTGCCTCATCCTCCCAGAGGGCTGGTAGGTATATATACCATGCCCAGATTCCTTATATTTTGGAAGACAGACAAGTCCCCTGAATTAGTAGGATTCTTCACAGAAACAGACTTAATGGGTACCTATTTCAGTTGCATTCTCATCAATTGGATGAAATACCCTAACCAGCAATTTAAACGAGAAGAGGTTTATTTAGTACACAGTTGAGTCTGTGCTCAGCTCTCTCTGAGGCAGGAACATGTCATAAGAGCCTAGTGG
The DNA here is from genome assembly GCA_004026965.1 of Petromus typicus. NCBI lineage: Eukaryota > Metazoa > Chordata > Mammalia > Rodentia > Petromuridae > Petromus > Petromus typicus. The sequence goes on along the minus strand of PVIR01016279.1, from coordinate 35,738 downwards.
AAAGAAAGCTGCTCACTTCTCATTGGCTGAGAAGTTGCAAGTGAAGGGAGGAGCTGGGGAAGGAGATATACCTGTCCAGGCCACGCCCCCATGGGCCCACCTCTTCTGTCCACCTCCCAACCCCATATTCAACTATGGACTCATAAGTGGTTTAGTGCGTGCATATCCATAATAGTGATCTGTGATCTGTGCTTTTTGATGATGCTGTTATAACTGTTTGGAGGTTTCATGGGCTATGCCCAGCGAAGATGGAAACTTAATGGACAAATGAGGCATGGATTCTGATGGCTCCTGACTGGCAGTTCCCCTGCTCCTCTTTCTCCTGACCTCTCTGTTCCCTGGAACATATGAACCCTAAGCATTTAAGTGAAAGGCAGTCTCAGGTCTCTCACCTTAAACCAACCTTAAACCAACAGCCGGAAGTGACTGAGTCTATTAAGACAGCGGGTCACAGGCTGAGACAGGTGGAAAGCAAGATATCTTGTGCTACCCGGGTAACCAGGATATACAGGAAGAGGTCCTGAAGGACACTGCCCAGTGAACACACTGGTGATAATGGAGACATGGAGAAAGTTTCCAGTAGGTGAGCTACTGAGCCAGGAGCTACGTCATCCAGAAACACCCTGAACACATTCAGAACATTGCTCTGCATAGGGCTGGACACTCCTTGGTCCTCTGGTGAAGTTCACACGCAGAAATAACTACCACAGTCTTAGCAGATAGAATAACACTGGATATAGGGAAAAGAACATGGCTGAATGCACGAAGTCCTGGAGAAAGGGAGAGTCAAGTTGATGGAACAATAATGCACCGGGCAAGCCTTTACTCCCCACCCCATGTTTTCTCCATAAAATGTTTTGCTTCAAAAATGTAGCACTTTGTTCTGCATGGTGCTCCTGCCCTGATTATGTGACCTCTCAGGAGTGTTCTGTAACTCCGTCCCGTGTGTCAGTGAGCGTGCTCGCCTACCCCACAGATCCCTATATAAAGATGCGCCCCTTTCTGTCCAAGTGCTCAGGATTTGCAGTGGACAGGTTTCTTTGAGCCAGGAGTAAAAGGTTTTCTCCACCTCTTCGGGTGACTTTCGGATTCTTGAATCCTCAAATTGCTGGAGCACTTGAGCTGTAACACTTGGCTGTAACACTGAGCTCGTCCACTTCGCCGCAACAGTCAGAGTGCTCAACACAGGAAAGAGGTTAAAGAGTGACTGAGAGCTGAGGTGGGAAGCTACCGGATAAAGAACTTCACAAGGATAAAGAACTTCATACTACAGTATTTGAAAGTGTTGGTATTCCTAGGGATATAAACCCACCAAATCCAATCACCTTATATAACAAATACTTTTTTTTTTAACCATTCATTGGCAAATAGCTACTGAATCACAAATTAACTATTGTATTTGGTGCATTTTACCCAATGTCTGAAAATCCTAAGGAAAGTGAACAAATTCCCAGTCTCCTTGAGTCATATAATTTTAACTACGTTTTATTTAACCAAATTAAATATACTTATCTGATTTATTTTAAAAATATATTTAAAACTAATATCTGAAGATTTCATTGAAATTTACTCTAATACAGACCAGAATTTGCAGACCACAATGCCAGTGCCATCTACTGATTTTTACCATGTCAAAAGTAACAACAAAAATGTAAATGTTTGAAGATTTGTTATTTTAATACAGAAGCTTGAAAGAATTCTTACATGAGAGAGGAAGTTTATAACCAGTACTGCTTTATTGAAGCCTGTCAAAATGTCTACACGGAATAAGCAGAGTATTTTATTCCCAGTCTGAAGTCTGTTCCTCTAACCCTTCCAGTCCTGGGGATTGAACCTAGGCCCTTGCTGGTGCTCAGCAAGCACTCTCCCACTGAAAGAGACCCTCATCCCTTTTTATTTGATTTGGAGACAGTCTCACTAAACTGCTCAGGCTGGCCGTGGATTTGTGATTCTCCTGCCTTTGCCGCCCACGTTCCTGAGATTATCACCATGTGCCAGTGCTCTCAAATTCTGCAGTCTCTTTAACAACAATTGTCACCACCGGCTATTCCTTAAACCACTAAATTCACTTTTAAATTCCTGCCACAGCCTACATGATAGACATTTTGAGCATATTGATGAGTAATGAGAGTAATTTTAAATTCCTCACCACTGAACACTTGACCTAGTTCAGTTCTCGATAACTGATTGGACATGCAAATTACACAACTGTACATTAGTCAGTGTGTGGAAATGTTTCATTTTCATTTTCAGGCAGAAGCCTCCTGTCCAGGCCCTTCAGTGCTTTCTCTATCACTGTGCACAGCGGTGACCTGGGGCCAGGAGGCAGGAAATGGAGGGAACATGGCTAGCCAGCGCCTTACAACTGCAGAAGCCTAAAGTGAAAGCCTTTTCAAGGCAGGACAAGGGCAGTGGCAGGGCAAGTCTAAACAGTTAGCCACCAGAACTAATGTCCTTTCCATTTGGACACCAGTGGTCCTGGGATTGCCAGGAAATTGATTAGTAATGAACAAATATCATTAATTGTGCTTCCACTGGCTCATATGCTAGGGAAAAGGACACACAGAAAAGCTCTGGAAATCCAGATGCCAGATTCACTGAAAATAATTCACACACACAAAGCTATATTTCCACTACATTGTATGTTATTAAATTCTAGCTCCTCCAGAGAAATTTATCTTTTGCTTTCAAACAATTAACATATTTTATTGAAACTGAAGTTCAGGGTTTATTCATCAAACATCGTGAACCTAGACATTAGGTATAATGCCAATTCTTTATGTCAGCTTTGAAATATGGGTTGATACAGATCACTGAACTTTTTCTGAGCAAAAGGAAATTTCTGAACCATATTTTCAAGTAGCAAGTGAACAAAATGCTCAAAATCTCAGTTTTCTCATTACAAAAATGTGAGAAGTGGGCCGGGGATTAGCTCAGTGGTTCCAGCGCCTGTCTTGCAAGCACAAGGACCCGGGTTCTATCCCCAGTAACCACATAACAATACTGGGCATGGAGACTCATGTCCAGCAGCAACCAGTACCACATACCACAGTGCCGGGCGTGGTGGCTCACGCCTGTAATCCCAGCACTCGGGAGGCAGAGGCAGGAGGATTGCTGTGATGTGAGTTTGAGGCTGAGCGAGGGCCAGCCTGAACCACAAAAAAATACATAAATAAATAAAGTGAGAAGAACCTGCCCCATGAAGAAAAGCAGGGGAAATTGAAATACTTAAAGAATGAGAATTCTTGCAATCAACAGAAGTAGTCAGCACATAGTGTCATTAAACTTCAACAGAAAAACACCTCAGATCTTGGCAGCTCTAGTGTAGGCATTTAGTTATTCAACAGGAAATTTACTGGTTAAGTGAATTGTCAAGAGTCCTATAATGAGAATATAAATTGCATATCAGGAAACAATATTTCCTCTCAAGGGGTTGAAAGGTAAATTAAATATATTTTGGTCTTCTACAGCCACCAGGGGAAACGGCATAAAGCTAAACAAAATGATTAATCTTCCACAGTGTGTAACTTGGAAAGAAAAATATCCATCATGACAAGGCAGTTGCAAGGCAGTAGCTGGTAAATTTAAGTCGGGATTGGGGCTCCATGGTAGAAGCATCAGCATGTTTGTAAGCTGTCCTTGCAGGGAGGTCCTGCTTAGACAACTCACACATTGGACAGGGCCACTCTGATCAGGACACACACTACCATCGCACTTGAACACGGACAAAATCCAGCCACAAGAGCAGGACGCGCTCAGCACCCTGGCTCTGGAGCCCTTCCCCCGGGCCTCACAGCCCTAGAAGCTGCATCCTTTCTAACAACACCCTTTGTAGGTTCCCTGCAGCCCGCCATGTGGGACCTCCCTCCCTGCAATTCGTGGTAAAGCCAGCCCGCCCAGCTACAGACAGCTGTGTGCACGCCTTGCTGTAGGGCACTAACGAACTGACATTCAATAAAATGTCTGTCTTTGAATGTTTAGTCCGGTGGATTGGGGGCAATGTTCACGTCCGGATGAGCTCTAGGATACAGATGAGGAGCATTTCTGCCGCTTTGTGCCACTTCCCAGTTCAGCCCAATCCCTCCTCCAACACAGGCAACTCGAGTAACCTTAACTCTCTTTTGGAGACAATGGACAGTGTGTGCTTTGCTCTGCTTGGTTTCTTTCTTTCAACGTATGTTAATACTGACAAAAACCTTGATTTGGTTTGGTTTGGTTTGTGCTAGGGAATCAAACCAAGGATCTGGATTGTGCTTGGCACGTGTTCTACCCCTGAGCTCTGAGTGGTCCTGAGACAGCTTTTTTTTTTGGTCCCAACAAGTACGATTTTAATGTCTTTCTTTCTTTATTCGAATCACACTAGCAGGTGCCCCTCATGGTGGTGAGAGGAGAGGGGAGAGGACACACTGTTCTCATTACACTTTCAGGCCTGTCCAGCTTTGTCCCTTGAAGCACTGAGGCCAGCGGCAGATTTGGCATAGTTGTTCATCATCAGATGGAGGCGGTTCTTTCCTTGATCTGAGTTTTTCATGTCTTTATTATTAACAAGTTGTTAAAGCTGAAAGGACAACAGAGAAAAAAAAATCTCCATGTATAAAGGATTTGTCTGGAAACAAGCACAAGGATTACAATTGAGGATGTGTACGTTGGGGGAGGGAAGGGCAACTTTTTATTAGCAAAAGGGATCGAGCTGGCTGAGCATCACGGTTCCAGAGACTGTGAGGGGAGTTGTCTTTACTCGCTGGTGGAGGATGGTGCTGGGAGGGCACCTTGCAGGAGTCTTTGCAGTCCAGTGAGTGTGGCAGGCAGCTCTGTTACAGAAGTCTGCACCCGTGGGGTGGGCAGAGCTGGAGTGCATGAGGGGATTCTAGAAAGTCTCAAAGTCCTTGAGACACTTGTCAATCAGGGTGTCCTGTTCCTCCTTTCCAGGCTCTGAGTTTTTCCTGGGTCTGACAAGAGTGACTTTATCTTGTGGTGAACACTCTTCTTGGAGTGATGAACCTTGTGAGGTGCTCGCTTGCTCTGCACCTGTGAAGCTGATCATGTAGCACTGTAAGAACGCTCCATTCTGTTAACATGGGGAATGACAGTCATTATTGGTTTTGCGTGTTACACCAGCCCTGCCACCCTGAAATACAAGCTTGCTCAATTACATATATCACGATAGCCATATTTTGTAATTTTGTTTGGCTGGTGTTTGTTAGGGACTTTGGTATTTATATCAGTAAGAAACACTGGTGTATAGTTTTTTGGTAAAGTGGAGGTTATTTCCAGAGGTTTTTAATAGTGGATGTGATCAATCTCATTGCCACAGGCTTGGTTTTCTATTTCATTATGAGTCCATGGTGGTGACTATGGAAGAATTTGTGTTTCATTTACCCTGCTAAAGTTGTCTGGGATAGTTCTTAATTATTTTTTGTATCTTTTAGACCTTTAATAATGTCTTACAGTTGATTTATGAGATGAGTAATTATCTCATTTTTAGAGAGGTTACTTACTTTTCCCCAAGAACTATTTGGTTTCCTCCATTTCCTATTGTGTCTTTTCCTGTCTTGGATGTCCATTCCTTGTTTCTTTCCAATGAAGGCAGCATGATTGTCTTGCTTGGGCTATTCTGGTTCTCTTCCTGTCAGAGAAGTGGCCTTTTATGTAGCTGCGATGTCCCTCCTGTCTCCCGGTTTGGAGCCAAGAATTACATAAAGGTCTCCTGGTTCCTGAATGAAAATTACTGGAAAATCATCTTCCTCTTCTCCCCTTCTCTTTCCAGCACCTTCACAAATCATATCTACTATTTTGCTTTTTTTCCTGCTAAGGGTGCAATTTTGATGGATTCGTACATCAGCTGAGCTGTTCTCCCTGATCCATGAAGTTGCCGGTTTATAGCGCCATCTTGTGTACAGGAGGCAAAAACTAGTGAAGGGCTGGAGCTTTTTCCACTTTTGAAGCAGATCCTGTACATGGAGTTTGAGTCACAAGGCAATGCCAGGTAAAGTCACCAAATTTATGGACTTTAATCATTAAAAAATCCTTTAGTCAGCTCTCAGACACAGCTATGGGTCTCTGGAGCTCACACACATGATCAAAACTAAATAAAATGCTTTCTGTTTTTATAAAACAGTCTCTTTTCAAATATATATTTTCCTGCACACTTATGCAGTAGAATTTGATTATCTCCTATGGAAAACATTCCTTGGTGAACTAGTTAAAACATTTCAGAGAGGACTTTAATGAAGATGCTTAGGCTCTGGACCCCCAAAGTAGTGAAACTGTCCAGACTCCAGTCATTAGTCTAACTTCTCCACCTCTGTGGATGGTCCTAGAGATGTCTCCTGTTACTGGGAAAATAGAGCTGGCCTGGACTGACACAAGGGTACATGGCACTGTGGACAGGGGCTTCACAGCTATACACAGGAGCAGCCAAGACATCAGATGGCCGGTGGGACCTGAAAAAACTTTTCTACATATATGAGGTCAGACAATGGGCTGATGCAGCACTGACTTCCTACCCTTTAGCTACAGACAGAGGAACATGAGAATGAGGTGAGGTGTTCACCGTCGCGCTGTCTCCTGACACTTTAGGACGCAACAGGAGTGGAACTGTGGTTCTACATTGTGGGCTGACACCCCTGCTTGGGATCTGTGGCCTTGACCTCAACAGGGCTGTTACATGTAAAGAGGTAGTGGAGCATCCACTCTCCGCAGGCAGGGTGTAAGGGCCAGTGGTCCCATAGTTTGGCCTGACTCTCAGGACTCGCTCACAGAGCAGTTGTGGGTGCAGAAGTGTCCAAGGGAGTTCTCATGCAACAGTCCTCTGCCTCCGACTCTCAGGGTTTTATTCACCCTTCTGCTCTGTGTCACATTCCGGCTGTCCTTACTTTTTCCTAGAGAGCTTTCTTGTGTTTCCATCCCTAATATGAGCTACTTAGCAACCATCTCTGAAATGTAGAGGATTCCACTGTCCCACACTGACCTTCCCCACACCAGGCGGGTGAACCATGCAGAACTGCAAGCATCTTGTCCAGAGCCAGGTCCACACACCTCCGAGCACTGCCCTGATTCTTTTCTCGCTGCAGCTCACAGCTGCCAGCTGTTCTGCTCTGGCCAGACTCCACCCTTCTCTCCCTCTGCAGCCAGATGTGCTTAAAATGGGGGCTGCAAGCTTCTCATAGACCCCGACTCCTTTCATTTTGGCTGTAAGTGCTGCTGACATCTTGTCCTGAGGGACTCAAGCTCTTCCTGGTTGACCTACTGGACACGTCACTGTCACAATAAGCACATGACCCTCCAATGCACTGAGTTTGCGCCCATTTGTATGGGAAGCTCCCACCCCAGCCCCCCAGAATGTGACTGTGATGTGAGACAGGCCTTGAGGTGCCCAAGTTCATCAGTGGTCACCAAGTCACAGGGTGGCTCTGAGGCAGTGTGACTGGATCCTTTTAAGACAAGATTAGGACACCAATGTGACAGACAACCATGCGAGCACATGGGAAGGAGGTGGCCACCTGCATGCCGAGGCAGGAGCCTTGAGAAGAATCATCCCTGCTGACCTGGTCATGAAGTGCAGCCTCCAGAAGCCTTTGGTCACAAACTGCAACATCAGCTCTTCCAAAGTTTGCACTTGGCAGTGTCCATGATTATGTGAGCCAATGTTTTAGAAATCTATTTATAGACATATATCCTCTTTTTTTTTTTTTTGGTGACAGGGTCTCACTTTGTAGTTCAGGCTGGCCATCACAGCAATCCTCCTGCCTCTGCCTTCTAAGTGCTGGGATTACAGGCGTGAGCCACCACGCCCAGCACTGTGGTATGTGGTACTGATTGCTGCTGGGTGTGAGTCTCCACACCCAGTATTGTATGTGGTTACTGGAGGATCAAACCCAGGCCCTTGAGCTTGCAAGACAGGCTCCGGAGCCACTGAGCTAAATCCCCAGCCCTAGACATATATCCTCTTAGCTCAGTTTCTCTGGAAAATCCTCGTACATCCTTCAAATTATAACCTGTGGTCATTCATTTTAAATGCCCAACAGGGTGCCCGATCCTTCGCCAGCATTCCAAGTCCTCCGTGATCCAAATGTCGCTTATACCACTCTTTCAAGGACCATGGGTGAGCATATTAGCAGTAACATTTACTGAAGGAGAAGTAATATTTCACGGCTTTTTTCTGTTTAGTATGGACTAGTCATGCTTATTTTAACACCGTTTAATTTTATACTTAGTGAAAACCCCCACTATATTAACTGCTGGTCGTTAACATAATGCTTTAGTTTTAAATAAGCACACATTCATTTCTAGACCCTTTAACTTGTCTTCTGAGTGAGAAACAACTTTGACTTTTGATACCATTTGCAAAGTGCACGTCATCTGATCCCTATGTGCTCAGTCACAACAGGTGTGACAGGTACATGGTGGCGACACGATACAGGCAGAGTCTCAAGAAATGGACAAACTACTGTGGTACATACCTAACAGACTAGGCATACTATTGTGTACCTTGCAAGTCTTATTACAGAGAATTTCAGGAGTGTGTGAGCCTTCGAGGAAGGCCGCCAAGACTTGGCTTATATATCACGATGTTAATCCCCACTTACCCAGTGGGTGGCGCTGTAGGCTTCCTGCCAGCCTTAGGGCTGTGTCCCAGCTCATACCTGGTAAGAATGACCACATTTGGGTGGTGTTTGAAATTCTTCTGATTTTAATATTAACAATGAAGAAATTTCATTACTTATCTTCCTGTAGTATCAGTGGGGGTTTAGTTCTCACATTTATTCCACTCTATAGAATGATGTCTTCCAAAACCACAGGCTAAATTCTCATCACAAAACACAACTTTTCAGGGATCATGTAAACCAAACTATTTTAAATAAAATATTTCCTTATAATTTTTATTGCAGTTTTCAATCTTGTGCCTTAGTGTCCTTTAATTCAGTTAATTTAGCAGGGTAATTACCTACCTTATTAAGTACTAATCATCTTTATTAACATATTTCCTTATGGAGGGTCAGAGATTTAGCTCAGTGGTTCTGGCACCTGCCTTGCAAGTGCAAGGACCTGGGTTAGATGCCCAGTAACCACATATAACAATGCTGGGTGTGGAGACACACGCACCAGCAATGAGAACCACATAGCACAGTGCCGGACATGGTGGCTCACGCCTGTAATCCCAGCACTTGGGAGGCAGAGGCAGGAGAACTGCGGTGAGTTTGAGACTGAGCTCAGGGCCAGTCTCAACCTTAAAAGCAAGACCCTGTATCAAAAAATGAAACAAAACGAAACATTTCCTTATGAAATATAAAATAACTATTGCAAATCCGTGCCACAATCATCAGGAGTCAATCAAAGCCATGGAGCAGACAGACCAGCCATAAAAAAAGTTTATTAAAAAAATAGACAATGTATGTAAACATCTTTCTCATAGACTTCAGAATATACATATCAGGCCTGTGCCTCATTTCTGCAGGGAAGCATCTTCATTGTTCAGGAACAGCAATCGGCTTCATTGATCTTTCAGTGAGCTACTAAGTCTACATGAAAATAATCAGATTCTGCTGAGTGGGCTAACACACAAAAACCCACAAGTGTCCGAGTACCACAGCATGACTTCTGCAGTACCATAGGAGAGAGAACCTTCACACTGTGGTTATCTAAGTAACAAAGCTTCATTTCCTGACCTCATCACAATGTAAGAGCTGACTTGGAGCTGAGATAGCAGAGAAGGACAGGACAGATGGACACATGTCCGCTCACACTCAAGTGTCTTGTGCATTCACGTGGCCCCCATCCCACCTCCACTCCCATCTCACACACACACACAACCCGCATCAACTGCATACCATACCAGCATGCACACAGACACACACACACACACAACCCGCATCAACTGCATACCATACCAGCATGCACACAGACACACACACACACACAACCCGCATCAACTGCATACCATACCAGCATGCACACAGACACAGCATGCACACACAACCCACATCACCCACACACCACACCAGAATGTGCGCACACACACACACACACACACATACACATACACACACCCCATCCTGGCAGGAACTCAGAACAGACTCTATATCTTTTTTCTTATGCACAATTATTTGGGACATGAATCAACTTTATTTTTAGCTGGAAGCTACACCTTCCAAATTTCTTTGTCTAAAGGAGCCAACCAGATGTCAAAAATGATGAAGTTTTGAGGAAACCAAATCATTATGTAATTTAATTACAATTCAAAAGTGATGCCAAATTATAGAATAGACAGTAACACTATGCACTGTGATTAAAACTCAAGACTTTGCTTCAAGAATCGAAAATGCAGGGTTGCTTCCTTTTGGCCTCTATGCTGTGAGTGCTGTTTACAGCCCCTGGGACACTTAACTTCTGTGCCGTGCTAAAATATCACACCGGATTTAATTTACCTTCAGTTTGTGTAATTGTAACTGAGTAAACCTTAGCCAAGTTACAATTTTAAATGAAATAGCAAGGATTTTTGTAATTTAGCTCTTCATTGCATGGAAAATTTGAAGTATTTATTGCCTGCATTTGGAATAACCATAACCCAGTGAAAGAAGGGAGAAAACTAGGCAAATCCCAAGCTCTTGCAGAACATTTTCTATCCCAGTAACTCAGCAGCCTGCTTGTCTGATTATAAAAGTGAGCCACAAAGTCTTGATCTGAGACACATTTCACAAACTCAGTTCTGAAAATAATCTATTATACCAACTGTTATTTCCACCGTAACTGCTTACTGCAATAGAGGTCTAACCTCCTCAATTACATGAAATGTAAAATAATAAAGAAAGAATTTAAATTCTAAAACTGTAATCCCTTGAGTTGGCAGTGTTGGTCTTTGGATTAGAATAATTATGTATGCAAACAGAGAAAAGTAAAATTACAAGACATGAATATTTATAATACAAGATGTCTACAAACATGGGCATGTACAACTTAATCATACATAACATTCTAGCAGACTAAAAGAATCTACCAGAGAATGAATAAGTTTTGGTATCGACATCAAGTCAGCAGAGGCTTTCCTGCCTCCCTGGGTCACTCTGGGGGGTGGCAGTCTCAGCCACTGTCAACTGCTGGTCTCCAATACCTCTTTAGAGTTCTAGTGGACAAAATGTTTGTCAGTTAGTCAGCAAAACTTTCCTAAATTACAGTCAGTAAAATTTCTCAACGTGAAATAGTGTTGCCTAACTGAGATGAGGACTGGACATATTTATGGATCAGAAGTCTACAGTGGAGTTTTAATTTAAATAGGATACTGCATCTGTTCTAATCAACAGTTTTTAATAAATAGGTATCTTTTCTTATATCACATTATCACTGCCATTAAAAAAAAGAAGAGACAAGTTGAAAGAAAGCAAAAGAGAAGAAGGGAAAGAAGCAAAGACAAGTGTCATCAGAACCCCACTGTCTTCTCATGGGGATGGACTACGAAAACTAACAAGGCATCAGACAGTGCTTAAAAGAGAATGGAGGGGAATTAAATGTGCTATGTACCAGTCCCCTACAGTGGTAATCATGTATGGCGCACGTTTAATAAGAGTTTAAAAATAAAAAGATTACGTTTTGGGGGATTTCATGAGCACAGTTGTACCTGTGGCACATTTTCTGGTTTAAACTTCTGTGTATTTCATATGACTAGACCGGATCCAGGGGACATGATATGGACAGCTGGACAGTAGTCATACATCCCTCTAGAGTTAGTGTCTGATCCCAGCAGTCGCTGGGCTGCAGCTTCAAAAACCCCCAGCAAGAGAGCGCACCCGAAATGCATGAGCAGCATCTGCGTTTGTTCACCTGAAACGGAAATGCTTCAAAAGCAAAGGCACTTAGGTCAGAAACTCTCTGTCCAGGGCACCGACGACCGGCGGGCGCGCGGGGCTCCTCATCCTGCACACTGGCCCTGTACAGTCCTTGCTTTGCCCATCCACATTGGCATCCAGTGAGGAAGGCACCTCGGCATCCAGGACACAGGTAGGGCCTGGCCCTGGGTGGCCACTGCCACAGGCTGCCCGGGCAGGCTGGGATTGTGCCCTGCGCAGGACAGCCCTTGGCACACCTGATGGACTTCTCAGGGAGATGGTGCCAGGCTGCAGCAGGACCGTGACAGCCCCATGCAGGTCAGGAGCAATCTGGCTTGGCAGGTCACCATCAGGCCCAGGTGAGGCAAGGGGCGGCAGTGGAGAGGCGCAAGGGGCACCTGTGAGGACAGACATAAGACAGTGCACAGTTAGGACACTGACTTCTGAAACAGGCCCCAGGAAAAACAAGTGTCACAGCGGGCCTCGACTGCTGTACATGTTAGGGCAGCTGGGGGAAAGGGAGGTGGGGCCAGAGGTGTCTCACCTGAGGGAGCCACATCTGCAAAGGAAGCCTAATAACTTCACAGGGCACAGGCCTCTCTGTGTCAGAAGTATTTTGCAAGCGAGGTAGACTTCAAAATGGAATAAATTCCTGACTTCTAGAAACAATGGTCAATGTTATTAAACTTCACTTAAATCAGGATTTGAAATAACCAGAGAGAAGAGGAAAGTGGTTAGGTGTTTACACGCCACCTCTTCTCCCGTTTGCACAGAAGATTTGATTTACCAGCCTTTAGCAGGTAACTACTAGCAAGACAATAAGAACACTGCTTATGGGGTTGCACTATAGGGTGTCTTCTTATGAGATTACAAATGACCACTTCTCTGACTGACAAAGGGCTAACAAACTAATTTATCTGAATACAATGAATAATAATTTAGTATAAAGTAGAATAAACAATAATAAGAGAAGTTTCAGTTTTTATAGAGCTTTATAAAAACCCTATTACAGCATTTTCAATTTAGGTATAAAAGGCATTTTTCACATATAACCTAACTTAATGTTCATAAAAAGCATATGGGGTTATTGTAATTACCTTTATATATATATAAAAGAAATACCAAACCTTATACAGTAGAGTGCCACTCAATTTTTTTCACAATTCTATAAACAGTAGAGATCAGCTAAGCATATTATTAGATATGCATTTAATATGATTACCATCGTACTTTTACAGAGACAGAGACAGAACTGTATGACCTGCTCGATGTCATACAACAAACTTCAGCCTGGACAGCTTCCCTGCTGTTAACTGCCACCTTTCAAAGACCTTAAAAGCACTCAAATGAGAAAGCAGGTTACATAATTCCCTGGGATTATCTGTTCTCCAGAGGTAAGACTGAAACTTCAGTCTTAGTTCTGTCTCTCCAAACAACTGTTGCGCTTAAGCGGCCATAGTATCTCTCAAGGTCAGATTAAAGAGCTACCAAAAATTCAAACATGTCACAATGTCACCACTTCACACAAAACAGCATGATCCGGTCATGTGAACATACAGTGCATTTCCCAAATGGAAAGAAGACAGCGCCCCCATAACAAAAGGGGAGATCCTAGGTATAAATCCTGACACTGCCACTTGCTAACTGTGAGATCCTGGATGAGTCTCTAATTTTCCATGAGTTCCCATCTTGCTTCTGCACTTAGGTGTATAATGTATGTATAGCAGGGTTTCCATTAAGACAAAGAGAGATCGTTTACATGAGGGCTTCATCATGTACAAAATGCTCCTAGCAAGCTAACACGTCCTTCAGGCCTCCTTCAACAAACCAGAAAAACCTACTGAAAACTCTGACCCAGTTTTCTTTTGGAGCTTCCATACATGTGCACAAATCTCATGGGACTGCATGGTGTCTTGTGCACAGAAGGGGGACTGCTGCCACGGCTGACCGGTGCCCCGAAAATCCACACACTGCTTCCTGACCCCTGGCCCCTCAGAAAGTGTGGGCTTGTCAGGTGTGATTAAATTAGAATAGAGTCACTGGCCCTAATCTGGAGTGCCTGGGTCCTTACACGAAGAGGGGTCCAGGACAGACACACACAGAGGGATGACCACGTGAGGACACAGAGAGAGGCCTCACCAGAAACTAACCCTGCCTACAGCTAGACCCTGCACTTCCAGCCTCTAGGACGATGAGAAAATAAGGTTCTGCTGCTTAAACTGCTTTGTTGTGCAGCCCCTGCCCACTGAGATGCTCTCAAAGCTCCATCCAAGCATCAGGAGACGGGGTGTTGAGAGAAAGGTAGGCCGGGTTAGGGTCCAATCTCCCACTGTTAGCTGGAATTTGGACAAGTGGTTTGTGTCCCCTGTGACCAAGGGGGGGGGCAGCTATTCTCCACATGCTCCTTTTCCCTACTGGATTATTATGCACCAAAGTTACTTATATTTAATTACACTTTTCACAGAATCTGAGTTGTAATTAATTTTAAATCAAAGAAAAGAGAAATATAAAATTCAAAGGTCCATGTAAACACAATAAGTTATCAAATATATTACATTCAGGGCTGGGGATTTAGCTCAGTGGTCCCAGTGCCTGCCTTGCAAGTGCAAGGGCCTGGGTTTGATTCCCGGTAACCACATACAACAATGTCAGGCACGGAGACGCACGCCAATCAGTAATCCGTACCACATACCACAGTGCCAGGCGTGGTGGCTCACGCCTGGAATCCCAGCACTTGGGAAGCAGAGACAGGAGGACTGCTGTGAGTTCGAGGCTGCGCTCAGGACCAGACTGAACTACAAAGCAAGACCCTCTCTCAAACAAAAAAACAAAACAACAAAAAAGAAGACCATTCAGCCCAGATCTTTAGTGATAGTTTGTTACTCCCCACTCCTCTCCATACACACACTAACTACCAACATAACCTACATGGAGTCAGAAAAGGATTTCCGTCTGCCAGGGGCTATCTGTGACGGGAGGCTCTGTCTTTTGGGGGAGCACCATAAGGCACATTCTGATCATGTGTCTGTCCCAGGTAGGAGGGAGACAGGCTTTCCAGCATCCTGGGGTCAGTCTCCAGTACTGTCCCCGGGGCCAGCTCCTGGGTGCTTGCTGGATACACTGGACAAAAATCAGGATCATATGGAATCTGGGTGCTGCCCATGGGTGGCTTGTCCCCATTTGTTTGTGGCAAGCACCTCATGGAAAGAAGGCTGGTGGTGTTGCTGGGGTCCCTGTCTGCAGACAGCGGCACAGGAGAAGGCCTGGGGGCCCACTGGAGGCCTCCCTCTTGAATCTTCACGTCCCCCGTGGGTAGCAGCTCTTCCACAGCCTCTGCTCCGCCAAGGCCCCTGACATCCAGCCCCAGTGCCACAGACGCCAGCAGCACCGCACACCCGTACAGAGCTGACTCCGTTTTCTTCCTGCAGTGTCTGCTGGGGCTGGCGGCCAGCAAGCCCTGAGGCAGGCCCACCGCAGCGCTTGTGGTGGGTCCCTCCACCCGGCCCTCGGCCTCATTCAGGCTCTGTTTCTGACCATCTTTGCAGAGAGGTAGATCAGTGTAGGCCTGACCAGGCAACTTCATTTGCTTTGGTTTTCTGTGTTCCCCATCAGCAGTGTGTTTAAGTTCTTCACTAGATCCTAAGGAAAGGTATAAATACAAACACTCAGTTTTATGGTAAAAAAAATCTCTTAAGTTACATTGTAGGGTAAAGTTAGAATCTTGTGAATACTCTCTATCAAAGCACATAGAGTCTTTCCAACTTGGAAAATGACTTATCCAGGAAGACTGAGGGAGAAGCCTTCAGGACCCCCAACTCGGTGCCCTGGACAAACCCGCAAGGAAACCAGAGGTTCCCTTCCCTTCAGGAAACTGTTCCGCATCATCATCAATAACAGACATGATTGTGGAAGCAAAGTCATCAATTACAAAAATGTACATATGCAGACACACACACACACACACACACACACACTAGCACTAAAATGTCACTCAGAAGAAATCCAGGAAGCATCTTGCTTTGCTAAAACATTGTGAACTTAAGTTATCACAGCATCAAAAGACCATCTTAAACTGTCCAGTAGAAAGGCCACTTCTTTCTTTGTTAATAACCATCCTTGAGGTATTCCAATAATTACCATCTCTTTAAACTCAGGCCACCAAACAGCAGTATTATAAGAGCCTGCCTCATCTTAGCAGAATGCTCAGGAAGAGTGTGTTTCCTCGTTTTCTGTCTCATGTACCAAACAAACTTGGTTCTACATAATTATGACACCAGCCTTTCTGTTAAAGGTCAGAAATTAAAAATTTCCAAAGACCACATGGAGCCTAATCACTTTCTGCCCTTAAAGATCAACTGGAAAACAATTTTGGGGCTCACACTAGAGCTCCTAACCAGCGGCCCTTGTTTCTGCTCCTTCAGGCACCACTTGAGATCATGACAACAAAGAGCTCTCAGATGCGAAGTCTACCCTCAGCACCCTCTGCTTCCAACACATACTTACCCGGCTGGTCCACAAAGAGGGAGGCCAAGGGCATGGCTTTCTGGCTTTTTATCAGGACAGATGACCAAGGACTGTTGCCATCAGAGAGAGGCCTCACCCTGCAAGACAAAGAGGTTCTTTTTCATACAACAGAACCACCTGACACACAAATCAGGTTTTGGCGGACACAAGTCAAAAATGTTTTTGAAGGTGCAAAAGACATTTGTACTCTTGAATTCTGAAAAGCTAATAAAGTACAAGTGAAATCTTAAAACAAGGCAATGAAATGTCCGAGGAACTCTTTACTTAACTAAGCAACCATTTAAGACAGTTCAACCAATAAACGCATGCTAGGACATTAAAGTGACATTCTAGTGTCACAGTACTAACCTAGTTATATTCTGAAAGTTAAGTCCGGCAAAAGTGACAGGAGCCTAGGTCCCATGTGGTCACAGAGTACCCCAGACAGCCCTGGCTCTCCACATACCTCTCTCGGCCATCGGTTCTTTCTTTCATTTGAATTGAGCTTGGTCCCCACGTACAACCTTTTTTCTTGAAATTCCTTTTTACATCTTCAAAATCTTCTTGCCGAAAGACCATGTTCCTTCCCCAGGTTTTATTGTTTTCATCAGATGTCACTAGACAGAGAACACTATTGTCAGCCGATGTCAGCACCATTAAAAGAGTGTCATGAGAGCAGGTGGTTGTATATACCTGTAATCCCCGGGCTCCGCAAGGCTGAGGCAGGAGGACTTTTAAGTTCAAGCCCAGCTTAGGCCACTTAATGACTTAGCAAGAATTTGTCTCAAAAAACAAGGAGGAAAAAAGGGGGACTGATATGTGGTCACTGTAGTCCCCAGTACCACAAACAAGTGACATCCTTGGAGCTGGCATGCAGCCACCTGCCTGGAAATGTGAAAACTGAAGAACTGATTCATCTCCTCCTGCCTTGGAAAATCTCTTTTTCTAATGATAAAAATAAGAAGAACAGAAGGAAATAATTGAAAAGCTATGCATTTAAGGCAAATTAGGAGCAAAGAACCAATTACTTATCCATTTACTACTCTTTGACAGAAAACTATTTTCATGATAAATGGGGGGAAAAGGAACCAAGCTGAATAATTCACTCTGCAGTCTGACTGTTTCATCAAACCAGTTTGGGACCTTGAATGTCCCAAAACTCTAAGGTTGTCTAGCTAACTCTGTATTAGCTGCCCTGTTGTCAGAAAGTTTAGCTGCTACCATTGTCCTTTAACATCTGTAAAGATCAAGCTTCCTATAAGCTGTTCTCATCCCACCTGGTGAGTTATTTGCACATCAGGCTCATACACTGGGAACCACACGCTGTCCCTGCAGCCTCTCGGAGCCCTGACAGCTGCTCTGAGACTCAGTGGGGAAAAAGATTTTTACACATAGGAAAAAAGCCACCCTGGACCACACCAGATGTTTTAAAAAGAACTTGATAATACACTTTCACAGTAATACTGTGCCTCTAAAAAACAAGGAACAGATAAAAGAGAAGTAAAGCACTGCTTACAGACTTACATGTCACATACTTTGGCTCATTCTGTAATTACACGTGTGTGTGCACATGAGTAGGAG
The DNA here is from genome assembly GCA_004026965.1 of Petromus typicus. Taxonomy (NCBI): domain Eukaryota; kingdom Metazoa; phylum Chordata; class Mammalia; order Rodentia; family Petromuridae; genus Petromus; species Petromus typicus. Next base: position 17,832 of record PVIR01016279.1, on the reverse strand, counting down.
GTATTCTGGGTAATGTTTTATTCTATGTGTTCCAGTATTTCCCACATTTTATAATATGTGTGCACACGTGTGTGCCCATACACAGGTGAACGCACACCTGTCCTGCGTGTCCAGGATGGCAGTGCGACCTGAATGGACAGAGTTCTCAGCAGCATGCTCAGCTGTCGCAGAGCAGTTTCATCCAGACGAGATCAGCATGGCCGAGGCTGCCGGTACAGCACAATCTCTGCATTATATCGAGGACACATTGCAGAGGTCAGGAGTGGCTTGGCTTTAGCTTCGTCCTCTTCCCCCTCACTTCCTGCTTTCCTTCCTCTTAAGTTTGCTATGCTGTCATTTCTTTTCTGCCATCCCAAGAGGCTGCAGAAGGCTTCATGAGGAGCCTACACTTGGAAGACTGACTGCGTCTGACTAAAGTGTCACCTCATTGCTGCCACCGTCTTGCGTCAGTTTTTATCACCAACCTGTCCTCACTGGGGGTCGCGCTGGTTTCCACCTGTCGAGGTGTTTCGAGAACTAATTGGATCCATGCACTAGTGCCTACAAGGTGACAGTCAGGGGGTTCCCGGGCCAGCACAGTGTTGGGACAGGCTCTTCCACCACCCCCACCCCCTGATTCTATCCAACAGGGGTGGGTGCTGAGTCTTCACCCTCAAGTGTATGTCCCGAAAGCTGACAAGTCCAGGAAGTGAGTGAATTCTATCAATTCTTTTCAGAGGGAAGTGTGCCCTAAATATGGCCTCCCCTAACTATGCCAGTCAAGTGAGCCAGATAGTGTGACGGGTAGCAACAACCACGCTGTGCAAATTCTTCAGCACAACGTAATTCTCCGCATCTTGGCCTTTTACCTAAAGTCATGCTTATACGGGAAGACCCCGTCCCTTGGTATTCTTTACAGACTTTTGGGGATAATCTCTCCTTTTTGCTTCACCTTGCCCAAATGACTTCCATCTCCCTCAGAAACTAAAATCCACCCTTTCTTTTAATTTCAGAGTTTTCCCGCCTTCTTTCATTACCTTCATAGTCAAGTTTTTACTGAAGTTTATTTATATTTCCCCACCTTTGTGTCCAGAGGAAACAAGGCAAGAGACAGCTATAAAGAAAGTGGCCCAAGTCACAGGTGCGAGCAGGGCACCTCAAGCACCCAGAGGCCAAATACTTGGAGTGAACCCCTGCTGTCTCTGGGAAAGAGACCACCTGGAGAGACCCAGAGCCGACAGCGGCTGCAGGACAACAACAGCGACCTTCACCATCCATTCTCAGGGCACTTCCTGCCTGCCAAGCACCATTCTGTATGGGCTAGAACACTTCATGCTATTCTGAGCCATGTCATTCTCATTGTATTGTGAGAATTCACAATTCTCAGTTCACAGAAATGGGCTCAGAGGTAAGATGAGGTTAAGGGCTTGTCCCAAGTCACAGGGCAGCCAGAAAGGAATTCAGCCACTGACAACATATTCCAGGGTCCATGCTCACCTGCCCTCTTTCCTGACCACCAGGACAACAGGACCCCTAAGGTGCCATGGCTGGGAGACACCAAGTCAAAGGCACAAGTGGCTCTGGAATTCTTGGAGGAGGATGAAAAGCCCAGAGTCAAGGGAGACTTCAGCCTGTAGGCCTCCATGCAGGGCCAGTCCTTCTACAACAGTTACTCTGGAGACTGATTAGTCAGGGTGCTCCTCTCTAAGCTTCACTTCAGGATGGGACGTGATTCACCTGAAATCCCCAGTGTGTGACTCAGCCTGCACAAGTCTGCAGTGCCACCCTTGCCCGCTTCTGTGGGGTGGGCTTCCCCGAGGACAGAACTCGTGGACAGAAGTGCCAGGCCAAGGTGGAGGAGGACAGTTTGCTATCTGCTCCTCCCCAGACCAGAGCCCCTGATGCCTTCCAATTCCTGTAGTCAAGTCCTCACTCAGCTTGGGCAAAGACCAAGTACAACAACAGCGTTACGCAGAGTGACGAGTGAACGGGGCAGACTGTGTCTGAGTGCTTGGAAAACACAGGTTTCTGCTGGCACCAAGTTTTCATTACCAAAAAAAACCAAAACAAAGAAAACATCAAAGAAAGGAAAAGGGCGAAAGAAGCAAGCCAGGCATGGTGGTGAGTACCCATAATCCCAGCACTCTGGGTGGCTGAGGCAGGACAACTGCCAAGTTTGAATTCACTCTGGGGAACTCAGCAGCTGAGTAAGACCCTGTTAATAAAAAAGAGGGGTGGGAGATGGAGGTGTATTTCAGTACAGCATCCTTGGGTTCAGTCCTCAGTAACTTCCCAAAATCGGTGTATAAAAGTTTTTATTCTCCAAATGAGGATAATGAACAGTTGGTACAGAAAGGAAAGGGCTTGAATGATTTCACACAGTAACTCACATTTCTTAATTGCATTCTTTTCTTGCTTCTTTACAACTTGACACAGACTTACCTTTGAAAAAGATCAGTATTTCTATTCATCTTATTACACTCTGATTTGGGACCTAAATGAACATCAGCCATGCATAGCGGCCTACACAGGAGCTATGTACCCTGTCAAATGCTCTCTCTAAAACCAAAACACCATGTAATGTTTTGAGGCATTAGTCCAGTCACACCCAAAGTAGATTACAGTTTAATCTCAACAAGTAAACTGATTTTTTCCTCACATAACAAGGTAGCCAAATGGAAGTAATCATGAACTTCTCACTTCACTGTTCAAAATACCCATATGTAAAAGACTCGGGGATTGTCCACTCAGGTCAGTTCTGCACACAAGCAGATGGGAGAAGATCTCAGGAAGCCACCCTTCACTTTCTATCCCAGGAGTCTGCTCTCGGCACCAACGGCACAGAATCTAAGGATCGTGCGTGGCTACACACATAAGGAAACTAGCCTAAGGAACTTAAATTTTCTTTTCCCAACAGTTCCTGGCCCTGTTAAATGTCACCTCCTCACACAACACCTGCTGTAAAATTGTGTCTCTTGGGAATCCAAGGCAAGAAAATAAGCGAAGTCCAGATAGGACACTCACACTGGATGGCCCGGAGGCGCGGCAGCATGGTGGGGCTGCTGGGCGGGCTGGAGCTCCTGCTGTCCCAGCTCCGGCGCCGTTCCAGGGTTGGGGAGGCCTGCACGGTGATCTTGTGCTGGAAGTCTGTTGGAGACAGCAGAAGGGAGGTCGGGTTGAGTGTGACGGGATGTCATCTTATTCCATCCCCAAGTGCCAAGCACAGAGCCATAAAAGCAAATAATGCCACAATAACTAGGAAATATGTTTCAGAGTCAGTTTCTGACTGTGGTTTCTTATTTACCCTCAATTCAGGATTTGAATCAAGAGATAATAATTGAGAGGTTTTTATTACATACAGTGAGACACACACACATGGAAACAGGCAATCTTCCCAATTTCATGTAGAATCTAGCATTCTGGGATCAGTTGTCAGTCCTTGGTCAGAGGCACTTAAACACCCCATAAAACAGAAGGTCCTGACTTCAAAGGAGTCTTGATCCGTCGATACAGAATGATGGCCCTCAAGCTGGTGAGTGTTCTGAGTCTTTCACACGCCTATTATGTGGGGTAACAGCAGCTCACAGGGCTGCGGTAATGAGCAGAAAACATAGGCTCAAGGGATTTTGTGGGAAGTGCATTCAAGAAATGAGAGCGATGAGTTGTTATCAAACAATATGGGGAATGTTTAAGTGAAAAAATATTATAGCAAAAGACACATTGCCACAAATCCCCTCAAAATACTCCCCGTGGTTCTGAACACTGAGCCTGTCATTCTTGCCACTTTCTGAAGCAGTTCTGAAAGTTTTCCTTCTTATCTTTCCCAGGTGTGATGAAAAAAAAACAGGGCAAATGCCACCGCAGAGTGCCATACCACAGCACAGCAAGCTTCCAATGATGTCACAGTGTGTCCTTATTTAGGGGAACCGCCACTGGGCTATCAAAACAATCAGGAAACATAAATGTAAGTCAATTCACAATATTAAGGCATCAAAAAAACCATGCAGCTAGGGCCAGGGAGTTAGCTCAGTGGATCTGGTGCCTGTCTTGCAAGCGCAAGGACCTGGGTTCGATCCCCGGTAACCACATACAATACTAGGCGTGGAGACTCATGCCCAGCAGCAACCAGTACCACATAGCACAGTGCCAGGCATGGTGGCTCACGCCTGTAATCCCAGCACTCGGGAGGCAGAGACAGGAGGATTGCTGTGATGTGAATTGGAGGCTGAGCTCAGGGCCAGCCTGAACCACAAAGCAAGACCCTGTCTCTAAAAAAAAAAAAAAAAAAAAAAAAAACTACGCAGCTAAAGACACGCAAGAAGCTTCCAGAAGTGCTTCAGAGAATGGCAAGCATGATGGGAAAAGTGTGTTTGAAAAAGTGGGATTAATGGAAATGTGTCTTTATTGTAATAAATTTTCTAATTTAAATATTTACTATCTTGTTTAATTACATCTCCTGTACTGTGATCTCACTGGAGCAGGGCAGAGATAAATCATGACTGTGAGAACATAGGGAAGAGAGAACACTGCCAGGGAGAAGGGGGGTGTCTTGAAGTAGTCAGAAAAATTAATGGAAATTGGGACACTGGAAAAAGAAATCCCAGGTTTTCTTCAGTACAGTGCTGGGCTTCCGCTGACTGATTTCCTATTAACTAGGTTAGGTTTACAACTCAGTAGGGGCAGAGGTTAATTTGATGATTTTGTCTGGTAATGTCAATTATTTCTGTCTGATAAAAAAATACAATCCCAGAAATTATGATTTACTGCTATATTGGGCATTAATTGAGTTTGGCTTTAACCTGGTAATCTAATCTTGACATTCCTTTATTAAACTGCCCATAAAGACTTAACTTCTTAGATTCTTATTTGAACCTGTTTTATCTGATTATCTATCCTGTACTCAATGAGTTGAGTAAAATCTTTGAGGCATGTTTATTTCATGCTTCCAAGAGAGTTCTAATTTACCTTTTTAGAAATCATACTTTAAAGAACTTTATCAAATCACTGAGTGTTTGGGATAAAGAAAAGACAGAATTTGTTAGACATCTAAGCAATAATTCATGCATGGATGAAACAGGAACAAAACTTTGTTGATAATATCTTCTTCTTAGCTTTCCATGTCCATTAAACAAAATACCTTACAAATTCTATTATACATTCTTCTAGAAGAGAAATTGATACACTAGATTTTAGGGTTAGCAAACTTAAATTTGAATCTCAATGACTAGCCATGTAATTTGAAAATAATCTTCATCCCACATTCCCACAATGCCCTACAACCCTTCCCATGTTCCCACAATGCTCTGCAGCCCTTCCTCCATTCACTGTCAGCCCTTAAGTCCACTTTACAGTTGCCAGATGTACTTTCTAAAATGCACGACAGCCATGACAGTCACCTGCCTAAAACCCTTCAAAAGCATCTCATAATACCTATACTCTAGCAGTCTGGGAAGCTGAGGCAGGAAGACTGCCAAGTTTGAATCCAGTCTGGGCAATGTAACAATTCAGGGAGATGCTATCCCAAAATAAAACATAAAAGTAGCTATGGATTAGCTCAGTACACTGGCCCGGGGCACAATCGTAGTCACAAGGAGAAAGAAAGCAAAGTGTTTATGATTCCTAAGGTACATATTAAAATGGGGACAAGCCCTGGGACCCCTGCAGGTTTCTGAGTCCAGGTCCTCCTTGCTGCTTTGGGGTCCTCTTACCACATGTTCCCCTCTCACATGACGCTGCACCAGGGGTCAGCAAGCTTCTGAGCTAAAGAAGATCTCAGCACGTTGTGGGAAAGCCCACGCCTCCCCATCTCAAAGTCCCTAGCACTACATTTTAGGCTTTGTGAGTCACTAGGCCCCTGTTGAAACCACCCGGCCCTGCAAGCCGGCAAGAAAGCAGCCTAGATACACCAATGACAGCACTCCAGGAAAGCTGTATAGACACTGACACGTCAGGTCGTGCGCTGTCACGTGAGATGTACCACTTGGACTTGTCAAGTCTTCAGAGATACGCAGTCCAGGCTGTGCTCCTGGCTGTGAAAGGCAGGCATGGAGTGGGCTTGACCTGTGGGATGTATTTTTAAGATTCTGGTTGAGCCACACTGCTCTCTTTCCATTCTTGCAAGAGACCAAGCTCCCTTTTCCTATTTTCTTCCTTTTCTTTGAGTTGGGCAAGTTCTTACATTAAGTCATAATTTGTATGTCACTTCTTTAAAATTTTCCTTCATCTCCACTACTCACTGTCATGTGACCTGTCCGACACAGTAGTTAATAATTAGTGCCAGTAGGTAAGTGTCTGTTTAATGATTCGCAGAGCCCTCCCTCTCCCTGACAACACAAAAGCTGTGTGGCTGAGACCCCATGTGTCTGGCCCAGCTATGGGGCCCTCCAGATGGGCCTGGCCCTGAAAATATAACAGATCATCTGAAAACTCTGCTCCTCAAGTATCTTCTCTGTTATAAGAGGAACTAAGGCTAGTACAGAGATGGTTTTTTTTTTTATCATAACCCCTGGTACTTGGTACAGGGCAGATCCTCAAGTGTTTGTTTGTTTATATAACTTTTCTAAGTTACATAAAGTTTATCAACAAGACCAAACTGGAACTTAAAGTTAGCTGTAAGACACACACAGCAGGGTGGAGGAGTTTTGAAAGACGGAAACAAAGCACCAGGCAGGAGCCTCCTCGCTCCATGTATAGGGTTAGAACTTGGGAAAAATGAGCACGGCAGAGCAGTCTAAGTGAAGGAAAGGAGAGAGACAGGAAAAAAGTTCAGGAGGCTGAGCCAGTGGCTTTGGAAGAATGGTAGTAAAAGGGAAAAACAGTCCACACAAAGAGGAAACTACTTTGGACTGACGGGATTTATAGAGGTTCCAGTGGCCTGTGAACTGGCTCCTACTAAGGAGGCAACTCTCCACAAGCTCAGAGAACTCAGGGGCGCCTGGAGCCATAGTGTGGAAAGACACGTGACGTGGGACGCATGGTGGGACATGAGATGACAGCAGGCAGAGGCCAGAGCCCCAGAGGGCAGCACAGCCAACCTGGAGATACCAACATCCAAGACTCAAACAGCGTTTGGAAACACCTAATATGCATGCACACAACGCAAGCGTTCCCCGTGATTTACACATACAGAATGTAGTAAGCCACTGATCTCGAAGCAGGGTGATGCAGTCTACTCCAGGTATGTATTTGGGAAAATTAAAACTGAACCATCCAGTGCCTGTGGCAGCTGCCGTTCCCACTGTGGTCCCCACACATGGACATGGCTATGTGGCAAGGTCTGGGCAAGCTACACATGTTTTTGTTTTTTGTTTTTTGAGACAGGATCTCACTTTTGTAGTTCAAACTGGCCCTGTGCTTAGCCTTGAACTCACAGCAATCCTCCTGTCTCTGCCTCCCAAGTGCTGGGATTACAGGTGTAAACCGCCACACCTGGCACCGCAGTATGTGGTTCTGATTGCTGGTAGGTGTGAATCTCCACACCCAGTATTGTTGTATGTGATTACTGGGGATCGAACCCAAGTCCTTGCACTTGCAAGGCAGGCGCCAGAGTCACTGAGCTAAATCCCTGGCCCAGCTCCGCGTCTTTTGATTGGTGACACTGACATCTCATTCAGGTAGCTCCTGTGACCTCCGCGGGAACAATCACTTTTCCGTGAAAGTGGCACTGTCCTTTCAAGAACGTTCATGTCCACTCACACATGCCACATGGGATGACACCCATGAGGGGCATCTGTGGGCTCTTGTGCCTCTGAAAGGGCTGAAATCCCACACGGTCCAAACTATCTCTGCACTGCTTCTCCATGCCTAAAAACATAACTTCGAAATTAACACAGTACAGAGGGAGTGATCAAAGAGGTCACAGCATCCAGTCCTGTCACCGTGCTTTTTTTCTTCTCCAGATTGTAAGAAAAAAATATATACATGAATATTCACAAACTCTAAACTTTTAGTCCTAGATTATGCTGTGTCACTTTTAAAGCATCCATCTGCCCCACTTGGTGGCCAGGGACCAAGGGACTCTACCAAAAATAAATGGACATTTGAGTTTTCCAGCAATAAGTTGTTATAGCCACACGTTGCAGTGAGATTAAAATTCATTAGTGACTGTCAGAGACAAAATTACATATGAACTGAACTAGTCACATCAAATAAATAGTGCATTAAGTGCTGGGAAGGCACAAAGGGTATTTGTAGGGCTCTGAGAAAGCATTTAGCTAACTCCATACCCAGGTGAGACCTCTGGGAATAGCTGGGATAATGTGCCATAGAACAGATCTCCATTTTCAACCACCTGGTAATGTCAGGTACTACTATTTCCCTTGAATATATGGCACATACAAAACATCCTTATTTTTCCTTCTATACTATACTTTGTCAGTCCAGTTCTGGGTACTGTACAAGGAAGTGTGCGTGTGTGCATGCAGGAGTAAGCGAGCAGTGTGTGCGCTGAGCAGGAAGTAGTCACCATGAAGAGGCTTGCACTTTGGCCCCAGGACTACAGCTGTGCAATGCCATCTTGTGGGATGCAGCAGGAACTGCCTTGCTAAATTCCAGAAAGGGACGTCATTCCTTAACGATGGACAGTATTAACAGCAATACATTTTTTGGTTCTGTTTGAATTGAAATATTTATTAAGTGCCTCACAGTAAATAAATATGTAACTAAAACACCACCTTTCTTTTTAGGAAAAGAAATGTCAAGTAGTACAGCCAAAGAATTAAAAAAATAATCTTCCCAAAACAGTCAAATGCATTCAGTCATCTTCAGATAAGCTTAAGGCATCAGTCATGGAACATTTGAGAAGAAAAAAAAAAGTGAAAGTAGGAGCTCAGGAATCCTAAGAAATTGGATTTAGCCAGATGTGGTGGTGCATGGCTCTAATCCCAGCCTGGGAGACGGAGGCAGGAGAAGCTCCAATTCGAGCCTCACCTGAGCAATTCAGCAAGACCTTTCCTAAAATAAAAAGGTCTCAGAATATAGCTCTGTGCAGAGGCAAAGGCCCTGCACTCAATTCCTAGTATTGAAAAAAACTGTATCTAACGGCACTGCCCTTGAAGAGTAAAGGACCACTAGGAGGATTTAATTCGTTCTTCCAAACTGTATTACCTTTCCCATCAGATGTTTATCACTCACCCCAAGAGCCTCCTGAGGCACACTGTGTGCACTGACTAGGACAGCATGGTCACAACACCGAGAGAGGAAGCTGGGAGGGACCGGAACTGGAAGGAGAGCCAAAGCTCATCCTCGCGAGACTTTTCCATCACCTGCACTTGAGAGTAGAAGCTCACTTCACTGAAGACAGAATAGTGTAGTTCTTAATGATGGCACGCGCGCGCGCGCGCGCACACACACACACACACACACACACACACAGGAGTCCTGATGGCAGCCTTAAAAGCATATTCTGGCTAACAGTGAACATGGGAGGAGAACCTGGAAAAATACTCGTTTTATTTCTTCTTCCCAGAGAAGGAGAAGGTGAGAAGGAGAAGGTAAGATGTACCCCAGCCTATTCTCACTTCATCAGATCTAATAACAGAGTACACTGGATACAGCCATCACTACCACAGACCAGCAAATTCTCATGGATTGAGAACCTCTGCAGACACCGATGCTTGTGACAGCAGTAGGTGGAGGGAGACTCCACACTCGACTGGCTCTGTGCATTGGGCTAAAAAGCTCAGCTTCAGAAAGAAGGTGATCTCAGGGAGTGCAGCAGGATGCCCCGGGAGGGCAGAGACCAGCTGCACCTGCAGTGTACTCAGTCGTCCCTAGGATGGGTATGTGGGCCTCGGAACACATTTTCTTCATTCACTGTTTGAAAATCTCATGGCCCAAACTTTCCCCACTTCTGTTGCAACGAACTTTAGTATAAGAGTCCCATGCACAGTCTTTCCAAGACGAGGAAACAGCGCCTACCTGAAGGCAAGCTGATCCGATGTCCGTCCTTGAGCCTCAGCCGGCTCCTGCGGAACTTGCCCTTCCTCTTCCGCACGTGCGGTGCCTCCTGGTTGAGCTGGAAGATGAGGATGTTGAGCTCTCGCTCCAGCACGTCGATCTCGCGCTCAGCCAGCTGCTGCTCCCGGCGGCGCAGCAGCTCCTCCTGAGATTTCTGCTGCAGGGCGGCGCGGCTCAGCTCCTCTTCCCGGGATCGCAGCTCCTGCAACAGTCACACGGGCAAGATGTTCCGAGAGGAGAAGGCCTTTCGCATCTACCACCTTCACCCACGCCCCAGGCCACTGCAATGGAGGCCGGCCAGCATTTGACATCCCTGTCCTTCAGCTGTCCCTGCTCACCCACATCCTCAGAGGAGCCCTGAGCACAGGACAGGGGCAGCCTGCTATCCCCAGCACCTGCTATCCCGAGGGAGCCAGCGCCTCGGAACAGGCGCACTTCAGGGCAGGTTTTACCACTCAGAAAGACGCCTCACATTTTTAAACTGGATTTTAACATTTCTCTCTCTGCATCTCTATCCTCTGTTATGATCTAATATGTAAAATATATATCCAACACAACACAGTCGTGAAATACTTGAAAGTACAGCCCAAAGCTCAGGGTCCCAAATTCCATCCTTGGTATCTACATATCACAGGTGTGATGACTCACGCCTGCAAGCCCAGCATTCGGGAGGCAGAGGCAGGAGGACTGCTGTGAATTCCAGGCTCGTCTGGGCTACATAGTGAGCTCAGAGCCAGCCTGAACTACAAAAGCGAGACCCTGTCTCAGAAAAGAGTACTTCTTAGAAAAACTAATCAACAGCAAAACAGAATTCTATCCAGTTTTAAACCCATGCCCCCTCCTTCCTATATCACTTCTACAGCGTTCTCTTCTTTACCAGAGATGGAACTATTCCTTCGCATGCTGACTTACTTTCTAGTCTAGACTTCCCTGCTACTAAATCTTCCAATGACACAGCAGTCAAGGCATCTCTAAGCTTTTATTTATTGTGCTCAGGCAAATGTAATCTCAGTGTGCCTCAGACAACACCGAGTTAGGAACTGCACACGTGTTTCGGGCACAGCTCCAGGCTGTGTGTTGCGGGGTCCTACTCTGCAGGACCAGGCAGCCCTTGAAGCAGGTTCCCCAAGGGTTCTGGTCCACAGACAGTTGGAGCCAGACAGGGATAAAAGCGCCAGTTCTGATACCCCTTGGGTTTTTTACAGATGGATCCCAAGAATAATTCAAGTCTATCTGTCAGTACAACTATCATCAAGTAAACACAGACAATCATCCTTCACAAACAGGAAGGTAGAAAAGAGACCCGAGAGGTGGCTGCATCTCAGTGGCAGAGCCTTCCTTGCCTGGCACAGGGGGGCCCTGGGTTTGGTTTCTAGCACCCCAATTTAAGAAAGAAAGAGAGAGAGAGAGAGAGAGGGTGTTCTAATGACAAAGATACATACTCATTGGAATGGAACAACTAATCCTGAATTTACAGTGATTCCACCAAAATAGATAAATACTCTGCTTTCAAGCAGTCTTCAGCTTTATTTTTCTCAGATACAAAGCTGCACAAAAAATGCTTATCTTTCAGGTTACCAATTGCTTCTGCTTATACAGATCAGGTGATTCTTATTTTACAACACATTAGTTATTTTTTCATTACATTAGATAGAAATTAGATATACGCTGCTATTTTTTGAAAAAAATTACATAATTTTAAATTTTTTCTGTGACTTTTTTTAGTACTAGAGATTGAACCTGAATGCTATAGCCCTAAGAACTATATCCTCAGCCCTTATTATTTTATTTCGAGGCAAAGTCTCACTAAATTGCTCATGGGGGCTCAAAACAATCCTTCTGCTTCAGTTTCTGAGGTAGCAGGGATTTTAGGTTCACACCACTGCTGTTCCTGGTCTGTAATTCAGTTTTTTAAAACTAACCTGCTCCAAATAGTTTAGCCAAATTGGAGATTTTCCTGTGGCAAATGTGGGAACAGAAGACAATTTCCAGCCAACTTGCAATTTCTAGCTTGTTACATATACCTTTTTGTTAATAAAACCCTTTGAAGTGGTGCGGATTTCCATCCGACTCACTTCTGTTAGATGGGTGGCATGAGGGTGAGACGTAGGCAGCACAAAGGGTAAGGAGTTTTGATTTTCACACTACGGGAACCAGTTTTGATTTCCAGGTGCTGATCTAAAATACGCATCCCCTTCCAACAACTTCATCAATAAAACAAACACAACTATTTTCCTAAGATTATGGGAACCAAAGTATGAACAAAGAGAAAGCAAAGCCCAAGTAATCTTCCTCATGAATGAACTAGAAAATCCAGAAAGAAAAGGAAAAAAGAAAAGTCTAGAGAGGAGAACCGTTCTGAGTGCGTTGAGATCTCGTGGCACTCACAGAAGTGCCTTCCGTGCCTGGGCTGGCAGCACGCACGAAGGGGGCTTGGCACACTCTGCTGTGGTGACGCCACCCGACTCCTCGCTGTGGGGGCTAATCATTAATGACGATGTGCTTTCCCCCAGACAGCAGCCAAGACAGGTGCAGGCACAAGAGGCACCAGGACAGGCAGAGATAAGAAGCAGGAATTTAGGGAGGACTCAGCCTCGGGGAGACCGCCCTGGACTGAGGAACGCAGGCCTTGCCAAGCGACTGACCATGAATTCCAAGTATGCCGCCTCCCACGCCAGGCAATCAGTGAACAAGAAAGGGAGATAGGGCACGTACACGGGGCTTTTTTTTTTTACTCCCTCAAAGGTGCAATTAGAAATCTGTAAGTGAAAGAAAAGAAAAGATACTACATCCAAAGACTCACAAGATATTGTGAATGCTCTATCTAAAGCATGGCATAAGAATCAAAGAAAAAGAAAAACCAGACACTGCTGAAAACTCAGCCAAAAGAATAGCGAGTGAGGAGACTACCCCTGAACTCGGAACAGGGAAGGAGGTGACACGGTTCTGAAAGCACGTTTTCATTTCTGTGCTGCACACAATGAGAATTACTCAGTATACCTCTATCGTGCACTCTCAAAAATAATTAGATTAAAACGAGTTCTTACTTATTAGTAATCTCACTTCCAACCATAAATTCTGTGAATTAAAGTACTTTCCCCCTCAAATTATTTTTCTCCTCCACTTTTCTAAAATCATTTTTGTGATTAAATATTTAATATTAGAATTTCTAAAAATAATTTGGAGAAGTGTAAAAAGGAAAATCACTCTTTCTCTTTCATTTCAAATTCCCAAAATGTCTGAAAGTTCCCACAAACCTATAGCTGACCTTGCAGGGAACTGCGGGGAGAGCCACACACCTCTGGCACTCCTCCGCCCTCGATTTCTCCGCCTCCTCTGGTGCCCAGTGCCCGGTGCCCAGCCAAGTGCAGGGTGGAGTGGGCAGTCTGCACTCCCCGGGTCAGCTGAGGCCACCCTCTCCTGAGGCCCATGCCTACCTAGCACTTCCTGTGCGGGCGCACACGCTGGACACTGTATGCAGAGCTGACCTGCGCCTTCCTAGAAGACCCCACTGTGAGGGTCTTTGTGCTCTCAAGGCTGCCTCTAAATCCTGAATCAGTTCAAAACGTTTACCTTTCATGGTCATTTTGACTTTGGAAAAGAGCCACAAGTGTCATAGTGCCAGCTCTAAGCAATACAGTAGATGTTTTTATTTGATAGAAAACATGAATGTTTTCATTTGATAGAAAACATACACATTTTAAATGGATTCAGGACATCAAGGTAGCCATAAAAAGTGCAAGAACAATGGGAAGCGAAAGGGAGAATTCTGAGATGGATTGATGGTAATGTGTCTTTTACTTTATTTTTATTTAAACATTCACTGTATATTGTGATTACATCTTTCACCTTGTCTATGTGAAGGCTCTGTCAGGTATGAAATTCCTTTCTGGATATAATTTAATAAAGATTATCAGTAATTTGCAAAGCTGTGCTTTTGTATAACAAGTTATAAATGTATATGCATAAACATTTGTTATATAAGGACTCCATAGAAAAATGAAGTTAGTAGACAGTTACACAGTTCAGACAAGAATAAACTCTGACCCATCAAAATGCTAAAGTACCACAAAAACTGTCTTTAAAACAAATACTACTCCTAAAAGCATGCCTTGAATTTGGGGTGCTTCTGAGCCTTCTCATGCACCTGTCACCATTTAAGAGAAGGCACTCACTCCGCTCACTTCCCACCAGTCTGTCTGCACTGCACTCTGACTTCGCAGGTGGTGGTATAACTGCAGTCGCCGGATATTTAACTTACGGGATTACTTTTCCCTTTCTTGAAAGGTGAACCCAGCTTAACATGACACATTAAAGAGTTCAAAATTTTCACACTTTTCTGGTTTTTCCAACAACACAATGGTCTTGGAAATAAGAGGTGTGAATTAGGGGGCAACACCAGCAAAGAGGCTGTAAGATACATAACCAAAAACACTATGTTAGGTCCTGTGTGATTCAAACTCAAAAACCATGAAGGTATCTTTGTCACATCTGATGGGAAACAATTATAATATTAAGGAACTTATTAATTTTTTAGATAATAACAGTAAGGAAATCACTTTTAAAACTCTTAACAGTTGAAGATGCATACTGAAGCACTTACGGCAAAATAATATGAATCTAAGATTTGGTTTTAAATACGCCAGGATTAAAGATGATAATGGGGAAGAGGAAGGCATAAAATGATAGAAAAATGACAATTACTAAAACTGATTAATGTATACAAACCATTTATTATGCTATTCTCTTTTTTAATTTTACACTGAAAATATTTTCAAAAGAAAGTCCGCCCCCAGAGTACACTTGCATCTTGTTGTATTTTTAAACTGAATGAAAGCAAGTCGCTAAATATTGATGTCTCAAAAAACAACAGAACAGTGCCAATGAGCAGCACTTCATTTTATACAGGTTTAAAGATGTGACTTAATATACAGTTCAATATTCCTCACCTTTTCCCTAGTCCTCAGCTCATCAAACATCTGTTGGATCTCCAGCTTCCAGTCCTCTTGCATGGAATGGAAAGATGCCTGGGGCATCTCGGTCATTACCGACACCTCGATGGCAGACAGCTGCTGTAGGATTGAGGCAAACGACGGGCGAATATGAGGATCTTGTTCCCAGCACTCTGGAGAAATAAGAATCAACAGTCGTTCTCCTCTCAACAGGGTACCTATGACCTCTAGGACAGCAGGGTTTCTAAGGTCGGGTTTAACTCTGAACTGGTTATCGGTTTAACATCTGTCAATGTGAACCAACAGTTCCCATCTTCAGTGTCTGCTCCTGAACCGTCTCAGAACTATGGGTAATGAACTCTGGGCATCCTTTATGTGACTCGGTGCCTGGGATGCCAGCACACCTGGTGATCTCTCACAGGCAAGGTTGCTGTCGTCTGCATCAACCACATGGAAAACATGGACGTCTGGTAAGGGAGAGCTTCAAGTCTGGCTAGGGCAAGTGAACCGTGTGCCTGTCTCCTGAGCCTAAAAGTTCAGACTCCGCCTCCCTGCAGATTCAGAGACCCTTAGGAGCTTGAGCACACTCGCTCCCACGTTTTAAACCTTGTCAGTGGCCATCTTGATAGCCCCACCCCTCTTGTCTCTCACCCATGGCCTCACCTTCCCCCATAGCTAATGCCATATAGACCACCCACTCACAAAGTTCTCTTAATGGGCAAAACCCTAGGTCAAACCTATAAACCCTCCCTTCTTCCCAGCCTTCACCCCACCCTGTGACCATTTGCTATGTATGTAACACTTAAGCCTAAATAAACCGGAAGTTCCAGAAACATTCCCCAGGGTCTGTGCTTGATGCTGCGCCTCACCCTCTTCAGCTGGGAAAACCTCACATAGACAACAACCAACAGTCTGGTTTCCAGGCCTTGCCGTGAACTGTGTGCTTCAGATGCCTAGGCTGCCACGGCCAGGAAATTTGCTGACACAGAGTGACACACATACCAAATTCACCCCAAAAAAAACAAAGCCTCTAAAATGTTATAATGAGCACAAGAGGAGCTCTAGGAATGAGCCTGATAATGAAGTGAATTTGCTGCTCATAAAGAGTTAGCAGTTCTTCAAAGATAAAGATCAAATCTGCCAGATGATAAAGCCACACGGGTTATTCCTGCGACATTTGTGTGCATCGGGGTGAAGGTAACATAGCCAATCTGCACCAGCTCAGGACCGAGCTGACTTCCCCTCTCCACTCAGAGAGGCATGAGTGCTCCTGTCATTCACCTTGAGCTCCGCACAGAAATGAGTCACTGACAGAACGGGCAGCTCTCAGTCACTAGGTTTATCAAATCTGAATCAAAAGATGAGGTTTCTAACTCTTAGACCAGTCTAATTACTTAGAAACAACTGAAAGTGCTAATCCTATGCACTGCTTTTTGGTTATAAACATGAAGATGTTCTCCAGAGTGGCACGCCGGCCAGCAAGGGCTGCACAGATACCTTTCATGAGCTTGGTGAACGGCTCGGGGCAGGTAGATGGGATGGGCAGTGTGAGCTTGTTGACCGCCACCCCATAGGCCACAGCCAGACTGTCGATGCCGCGGTAGGGGACCTCTCCCGTGAGCAGCTCCCACAGCAGCACGCCATAGCTGAAAAACAAAGTTCCCATAGGTGAAATGGGCTGGCAGTGTCCTGCTCTCACGACGAAGCTGGGCTGCGTGCTGCAGGGCAGGACTCCAAGGGGTGACTGAGGTATTCACCGTAATGAAATGCCAACACACAACCACGGGGGTAGCTGGAATCAAAGTCAGATACTACAAGGGTTGTATCTGATACAACAAGGGTTGGGGAGTACGTGGCGAGTCAGAGCCCTCACACACTCCAGTGAGACTGAAGAACGGCGCATTCTCTGTGGAGAGCAGTCTAGCATGTCCTCAAATGGGCAGCACAGTGTTACCATGTGACCCAGGGATTTCAGCACTCTCGGCGAGTGTGGCTGCAAACCACTTGCTCCTGAATGTGTACAGCAACACCACACACCGGAAGTAGAAAATGGAAACACCTCAAACCCTACTCACAGAAGAATAGTAAACAAAATGTAGTCTAGCTAGAAGTGGAATGTTAGCCAGAAAATGCAATGAACTTTTGACACAAGCTGTAGCGCACATGACTCCTACACATCACGCTCAGTAAAAGAAGCCAGTACAAAGGAACAGGTACTACAAGCTGCCATTATACTAAATGTGCAGAATACACAAAGCCAAAGGCACAGAATATGGACTGGTGGCTGCTTGGGGCAGAGAAAGAAGGGAACAGGCACACAGCTTCTTTGTGGGACAATGAAAATGTTCTAAAATCCACTGAGGTGTTGGATAAACACACTAATTATTAATACACGAAATGCCACAGAAATTGTACAGTGTAAGTGGATGAATTGTGCAGCATGTGAGTGAGTGGTATCTCCATAAATGTTAAAAGAACAACAGCCAAAATGTAGAATTTTCATACGTGCCACAGAGGGGCATTATGTAAAGGCTATGAAGCCCTTGGTGCATTTTAACTATGGAACCTGTGATTTGTTTTTGCTGCTCCATCACTGTTGGCATCCCTGTCTTCTTGATGAGGGAAAACACTAGAGCCATTAGCCTGGCCTTCTACCTGGCTCTGGCCTTGCATTGTCCGCAGGCGGCTTCCGTCTTCAGGTGGATCAGTCTACAAAGTGAAGGATTGCTTTAAATGTTTTCCTCAAATTCTCTCCTTGCTCATGTGAGTTGCATGGAATCAAAAGTTTGCTGAAAGTGAAAATTCCCTTTTTTTGTACAGCGTAATAGGCCTTACAAACCATGGCTTTGGGATTCACTCGTTATAACCAGCTTCAACAAGACTCAGATGTAACAAAAAGGCTCTATCAAATGGAATTACATAACAACAGAAACCTCAAGTTATC
>PVIR01016278.1:0-36894 GCA_004026965.1 Petromus typicus | reverse complement strand
TATACCAGCCTAATTAAAACATAAATGTAATGGGAATCAGCTTTCAGAAATCATATTATAAAGCTTTAAATTTTGTATCCCCTACTTTTCTAGCTGTGTATATAAAGAGATAAGGTAATTTAACTTTTCTGTGCTTCACAATTCTCATTTACGAAATAAGAAGAACAGTACTTGTTTTATAAAGGTGTATGTATTGAAAGAAAATAATGCATTTCAAGAATGTAGCAGATTTCCTGGCACTTAGTGCATATCAACCATTAATATCATGAGATACACATGGGAAAAACAATGAGAATAAAGAATGGAACTCTTCTGTCATTGGGAGCATGTAAAAAAGAACCAAAATAGCAATGATAGTGACAGACAATACCATAAGAGGAAGTAGCAGTTCTCTGGGGAGAAACATAGCAGGAGCCTAAAGTGCATCTTAATGTAACTTGGGGAGAGGGATAAATTGAGGGAAAAATAATACATAAAGAATGTTAATGAAAAAGGGAGGTATATGTTCTTGACAAAAGGAACATTATGTGTAAAGGCTGTGGTTCAACAATTCTTACACACTAAGATATTGTATTTTCTGAAAGGATAATAAGAAAGCAACTACCATATATTAATAATGTTCCATAAACTTCTGCTTATATGAAATAACCCATAAAGAGGGCAAATGATTAAGTAGGAGAAAATATTTAATGCATGTATTTGTTATAAGACTTTTCTAAAGTCTAAATAAAAATCATAAGCATTCTAACAGAAAAATGAACGAGACATGAACAGATAATTTAGCTCTATCCAAAATGCTACTGAATAAATAAAAAAGTGTTCAACTATGTCAGACACCAAGACAAGATAAATGAAATGCAATACAATCCCATTATGTATCCTAGAGAATAACTAAAGTGGAAGAAAAATGTTGACAAAGGTGTAGAGAAACCAACACTTTATATATAGTTGGTCAGAAAGTAAAATTTTCAAATACTTTGCTTGTACACACGAACGGTTAATATATTCATATTTTATGATCATGTTACTGTCCCCTCAGTTATACAATCAATAGAAATACATACATATTCACCAAAGGACATTTGCTAGAATGTTTCTGCTAACCCAATAAAGAATAGTTAAACATTTAAAATTTGAATATCCAGCAGTAAGTCAGATAAATATATTGTGGTATAATCACACATTAGTTACTGTGAAGCAATATTACAATGAGCGACTTCTAACTAAATCTCCAAATATGAATTCTCCCAATAATTCTGCCCAGAAAAATAAAGGGTCAACCAACAATTTTATATGATTCTATTTGAAGAACATAAAACTTGGCAAAATAGTCTATGCAATTAGAAATAGGCATAACGGTTACTTTGAAGAAAATAATGACTTAAGAGAGCTCTGATAGATTGCTAGTAACACTCCACAATGTGATTAAAGTCATGATAATTCAGAATCATATTTGAGCATCATATTTTGAGATGTTAAGCAATGTTCATTACCTGGAAACAAAAGTGACAGTTTTCTTGCAGATCTTTCACAATTAAGTGAAGAAATTATTACAATTGCAAAAGGTGCATGAATTTGCACATCTTTCTCCCTTATGTATCTATGATGATGATGTTTTACAATTCAGAATCATAATTAAAACTACTAAAATGTTGAGGGACCACTGACTATGTGTGTAATTTGCAGTGATAAAATTAATGGAGCAAGATGGCAGCTGACATGTCAGGTGCTGTAAGTGATAGCTTAGGCATTTTGCTTATCAGTACAATTTCATGTTTTATACATCTGTTCACACATTCACTCACGGAAACACTATTGCCAGTGACATATACTTCGTGTGATGCATAGCACATCATTTGCAATATGTGTATACAAATTTTCGATGTCCTACCATTCATATTCTATCAGTCTACAGGACACATTGTGGATCCCACTGCACTGAGGTCACTTTTACCAGTCTATGGTGATGACATGGAATTTTTTCATTTTCACAACTGAATCATGCCAGATCTGTTTCACTTAACCTGAAAAGGTTATATTCTCAGGTGAAAGCTGTTGTAGGCCATGAATTTTCAAAGAAATTAATGTAGTAGACTGGATAACAGTCACCCAACGGTATTGATTTCTACTCTATAATGCTTATAAATATTACCTTATAATGCAAATTTGATTTTTCTGATGTTCTAAGGATTTTTGTATGACAAGATTGTCATGAATTATCCAAATGCTCTCTAAATCACATGAATATTTCCTTTATAAGAAGGAGAATACAAAACCATGCAAAGACAGATACTAAGAATGGAGTAATGCAGCTACAAGGCAGGGAATATCACAGAAGCCCGAAGGATCCTGGAAGACTGCAGAAACTGTAAAAGTGAAGAAAACATTTCTCCTAAGAATATATAGACATGGTTTGATTTTGCCTACATAACAACTTTGCTTCAGCACAGTAAAATTTATTTCACACTCCTAGGCTCCAAAATAGTGAAAAATTCATTTATGTTGATATAGACACTAAAATGTATGGTATTTTGATCCAGCAGTCACAGGAAACTAATATAACAGCTCTTTTATAAAAGAGGGAAATATATTACATTATGAATAGGTGCATGTGTGAAAGGACAGAAACTCAATATAGATATATGATGCATATTTATTTCTTTCTGCTATAACAAAATGTAGTAGTGGACCAGAAATAGGGAAATTATATTTATTATTATGCTAATCAGTGCTTACTAGAGAAGCAGATTTAATACAAGTCATACAAATTTGTAAGACTTTCCAAGATTGGTTTACAATGGTTTCCCATAGAGTCAGGTCCTACCATTTAATGGCAGAGGGCAAAATGTCTGTCTGTTCACTGGGCTTTGAAGGATCCAGTCAAAGGCTCAGAAAATTGTAGCTTCCCATATGAATCTATATGTACAATGAGAATGTTTGATTGCGGAGAGAGCAACTGTGATTGGACAATCCTCAAGCTGTGGAAAAATTGCTGAATGACTGGAAAAGGGATTTTAGGTACCAGTTTTAATTAGTAATGAATGTGGAATCAAGTTCAGAAATAAAAATAAGTGGATCTATCTTGCTGAAAGCACATCAGCATTACTACAAGTAATTATATTTTTTAGTGATGTGTACTCTACAGCTACCAGTTCATAGGGAGAATTCGGAAAATACATGTCAGTGGCTTCGTTAGCTTTATTCCCCTCTTTGATGCTTTCAGCAGTAATCACTATTCACCTGTCTTAGTTACTTCTCTACCTTTGTTGTTACTACAGGGAAAAAGCAGCAGCAGCTCTTCCTGTGACGATTGGTCACTGTGAACAGTGATACTCTGCCCTGGGGCAGCAGTATCAAAACTCACTTTGCTGGGCAACATGCTGATGTCATTGCTGAGGATTCAATTCAGATTTCAATTACGATTAGGAAAGCCATACAATCAAACTTAGTTTGCCTAAAGAAAACTAGAATATTTAATAACTTTCCCCACCTCAATGTCTTGAAAACCTTAGGTTTATTGAAAAAGTAAAATTATTACTATATTATAAAGATGCTCATTTCTTTTGTGTGCTCAGTACTCACTCTTCCAGATAATGTATCATATTACATCCACTTAAAAGAACTGACTGACAACAGCATTATAAGCAACATCTCAGTGATAACATTTACATCTAGCTGTTTCAAGACCCTAGGAGTAAATGAGTTAAGGGTAAGAAGATTAAGTGTCCCAATAGTAATATAACTGTATCAAATGTTTAAAACTAAATATATAGCATTTTAAAATGATAAATTTAATGATACTTACTTTGTAGTCTTTTAAACGTAGAATCTTCTTTTGTTTCATAGAAACTGTAAAGTCCAGTCTCTACATTCAATATATGAAAACTTCAAATTCCAAATACGTTTCTCTTATATCAGTATTTATTTAAATACAGAGTCAGTTACTATAGAAGGACATTTTCGGATCCTAAGGCAGATGCTAGGCACCACTCTGAGCAATCCCTTACAGTGTGGAGCACTTGTCTGAGACAAAGTGAAATACCTTGAACAGAAGTTTTGTAGTATCAGTTTCTGTCTGGGATCTGACAAGTGGATTAGACCAGTAATGTTAGTATTCATTCCAAAGTTGACAACTAAATTTTGACATTATTGTGGTCATTTTACAGAACAAGAACTCAAATCATAAACAACTAGTGATCATAACACTTTTGAGAATTTATATTCTATGCCAGTTTGTTGTATTCTCTTTCATAATTTACCTGTTTTCTTTAATATATGAAAAATACATTGATAGAATAGATAAACTTGCAAATGTACATAATAATGGATTTTTTAAAAAATCATTTCTCACCCTTTAATTTCCACATGCCACATGCATCTTCCCTGTCATCCTCCTTCTCCAATGTTGCAGAAGGAAATCATATGTGTATATATATATGTATCTATGTATCTATCTATCTATGTATCTATCTATCTATCTATCTATCTATCTATCTATCTATCTATAGAAAGAGGTTGATTTATGGTGACTGCTTCAGGGTATGCAATTTCAAAGTAATTTGTGGTATTATTTATGATGGCTAATCCTGAAGGTGTCAACTGGAACAAATTTGATATTTTCCAGGAGATTGTTTCGAATACATTTGGGGTTTGTCTTTGTGCATTGGGGAGGCGGCATGCCTTGGGGTGTGTTTCTGGCCCGTTGCTTCTTCCTCTTTTGCACTATTTCCTTGCTACGTTTCTCAGACATTATTAACTTATAAATGCCTTTGTTTTACCAAGCCCTTCTGCCATGATGTTTCTGCCTTGGAGAGAGAAAATATGGACTGAATCCTCTGAAACTGAAAGAAAAACTAAACCATTGGCCTTTAACCCTTTTGACCTTTTGCCTCAATAAAACTGCCTAATGAGGCTTGATGCTATGTATTTATCCCAAGATAATTTTCAGACTACAGTCCTATTCTTACCTCCAAAGTGTACTACACAATATCTTGTTTTTATTATTATTTTATTATTGCTTCATGTTAGTGCATTCTAATATAATGTTCTATTTTAGTCATGTTTTTTACAATTATAAAATAAAATTAATGATTGTTTTGTGTTTTAAAATTTTCAAAAATTAATAAATTCTAATTATCACATACATTTCTCTTACATTAAGATTAGAAGCAACTTTTTTAGAAAAATATCCAAAACTATTATATTTTACTTTTACATTGAAAAACAGATTTGCTACAACCTCAAAGGGCACATTTACATAAATGTAATGGATATTGGCAGAGATCTGGAACTTTTTTCTAAAGAGAAAACTTGTGAGTACGTTGGGTTTTATGTCCACTGATGAGAAAATTGGTACTTGTGACATGAGGTCATTGCTATGAGGATACATGATCACATGTTTCAAAGTCTTTGGAAATGGCTTGTGGAAATAGTCCAGAATTCTTGAGAGATTTTTTAGGCAGAGCCTGATGAATAACTCTAGGCAGCTTGGAAGGCTAGGGCGCTGATAGAAATGTGGCCAGTAAAGGCCAACCTCAGGAAGTTTTAAGTGAAAACAAGGACTCTGTGAGGAGTGGAATTAAGATGATGTGTAATATTTTGGCAGGAAAAAAAAAAAAAGGTCTACTTTTTCTCAATATCCTCAGACTTTGCAAAAAACTAAAATTAAGGGCATTGGATTATTTAGTCTGGTGAAGAAAACTTTAAGACTTCACAACATTTAGGCTGTGTTATGTGTACTGGAGTTATATCAGCCAAATTTTTAGTAAGAAAGAGAAGCAAAAGTCTAAGTAAAAAAAATTGAAATTTTCAGTTTTGGCACAAAATTTAACTATGTGTAGTTAACTATGTGTAACTACAGAAGTAGCTGTGTGAGAAATTGGAGCAAAAGGAAGTGTAATTGCTGAAATAATTACTACTGTTAAAAAGAAACAAAGCACTTCGTACAGTGGTGAGAAGAAAAACATCTTCAGAGCATGAGAAATCAGCAATAACCTATCCATCACAAACTCTAACAGTGTAAAAAATGTACAGCTTTAATTTGAAAAGAGTCTCTGAGATGCTTTCTCAAGAAGAACCTATGAGACAATTAACTTGCAGCAAGTAATTCTTTCTGCTAACCTGGCACTCAGAGGCTGCTGTAACTGTGATTTAAAGAGGCTTGGCTGCTGTTCTTACTGACAATAGAGCTTGGTATTGTCCTAATTATGTTTTTTTTTTTAAACTGTCATTTAGAATGTAGGTTTTGTGTTTCAGAGAGTCTTTCTCCAAGATTTCAAAGGATGGACTAGAAGGCCAGGCAAGGAAACCTTCTCAGGGAATTGAAAAGAACTGTTAGAACAAAGCCAAAGATGCAGTAAAGATCTCAAGGAGTTGGAGGTGTGTGTGAGGAACCTGAGGCATCTGAGGAAAGTTGAAGGTTTTGAGCACAGCCAGTCCAACAAAGAGGCCATGTGAGCTGTAAAGAAAGCCACAGAGGTAACCTTCTGAATTCACATGCCACTATCATGGACCCAGACACAGGACAGAGAGCTATGCTGAGAGAAAAATATGTTTTCTGGCATAAAAATGGGCAACTATAGGTTAACTGTGTAACCATGATTTCAAAGGAAGATATATTGTAACTATGATCACTACTGTACTGCAAACTGACTACAGCAAGGCGATCTCGGTAAAGCCTGCCAAACCTCCTGCTCCCTCCTTATTGTCCCTTTTTCTTGTGTAATTATGTTTAGATAAATTACTGCTTCTCCTGTGACTACAGTTGCCATTTCTTGTTCCCACAGAAACACAAAAATATAAAAGTGAGTGTAAACTTCTGTTTGATGCTTTCAAGTGATATGAATCCCTTAAAGCCAGCAGCAATAAAGTTGACTTTGATTCTTCTTGGAAATGGTCTGCGGTCTGCCCAAAGACCCTTCAGTGATCACACTTTATGTGATGAGCCAGGGAGGGGAGTTTTGGGTCTGGCAGAGTCAACAATGGCTGATTGCCTCCACCTCCAAGTAAAGCAGAGAGCTCATTTGGCCTGACAAGGAGCTCCTGCTAAGCACAAACTGGCACAGTGTTTTCCATCATGTGAGAGTCTGAGATACCTCAACTGGCTGTCTGAGGAGGGCTCACTCATGGAGGACCAAATGGCATTTCACAGATATCTAAGTCATGGAAAGGCTAAGGGGCCCTACTCTGAGGAGGAGATGTAAGGAGAAGTCTCTAGGAGAGGACTGATCATCTTCTGTGTTCTCTTAGTAATAGTCAGTGTGCAGTGAAACCAGAACACTGTAAGCCACTGGAAGGCAGATGTGTCTGCTGTTATTAGCAGGTAGAAGTATTTGCTTGAATCTCTGAGTTTTTGTGTGTGAATGAGATGAACATCACATACCTGACTCCAGTCAGGGTGTACAGGGCTGAAACAAGTGTGGAGTCCCAAATTGGGGCTCCAGGGTGACCTCATGTGGCTTAGGACAGTGTTGAGATGTTAGTCACAGTCACTGGCCTGGCAATGCTAAGAGGAGCCTGAGATATCTCCATGAGGAGATTGCCTGGTGATGAATGAAGTGATTTGTGTCTTTGTTGTTCATTTTTGTGGTTGGAGAAATCATGGACAAGAGTCACACTACCCTATTAGATATCATGATCAAACAATCTAAAAAAGATTTACTGAGGATTATGATCAGAAACTCACCAACAAAGCTTAGAAAACTTTGTGAAATAGACTGGCCATCCTTTCAGATTAGATGGTATTCAGAGGACACACTTGAGAAGCCCTTTATTGTGAAGGTGTGGCAGAGTATTGTGGGGGTTTCCCAATGTAGAGATCCCTGCATACCCAGCCTACTCTACTCATAGATCTTTTCCACTACCTTGGCTTACATAAGCTCTTTCCCGAGTTCTGGTTGCTATAATGGCCGATCTAAATAAACAGAAGTCTACCAAAGCCCTTCTTATTTTTAAGGGTGATACAGGTAATTCAGCCTTAGATATGAAAAATCAACCACTCTTGGACTGCTCCAGCCATAGGCAACCAACACCAGCCTCAGCTCCAAGACTATTGTCTCCAAGACCCTCAGCCACACCAGAGACCAGCCCTTCTAGCTCTAAGACAACCTCCATTTATGTTACAGCCTCAGAGCCTTCCCCTTTTTCAACTCTTGTACTGCATACAAGATCAGGCCTTCAATTTAGGGCTGTACCTATTGTGTTCCCAACCTCTTCTACAATGACAGAGGCTTCATCATACTGTATCTCTGAAGGGTCAGAAGTTCAATTTCCTTTGAAAGAAATGAGAAGCCCACCAACCATTACAGCATATGATGTGGAGACAACAGGATGTCCTATATCAACCCTTCACACCTGATCTATTGAAATGGAAGATGAATGAAAACTAAAATAACTTCCTCTGTCTTTACAGTTGAAAAAAATTCCATTTAAAGACTGAAGGAGACCAGGCTCTCTACCCCTCTCATGGCCCATGCTTTGAGTAAAAGTAGGGAGTGAACTGGTAAAATTCCCAATAGACACTGCAGCTGACCACTGAGATGTGACAATCACCTTGCACCTTTCAGGGATAAGACACTGACATTAAGAAAGTCACAAGACAAACTAAGTCACAAAACTTTTGCCAGCTACGGATTTTCAAAGTAAGGGGCCACAAAGTAGTCTATAGTTTTGCCTACATGCCTGATAGTCCATCTCTCCTCTTAGAGAGGGATCTGTTGGCTAAATTAAACATCATAATTGATTTTAGGGATAGAAAAATACACTCAGACCTGCTACCTCAGTAGCTGATCCTGGCCCTGACTCTCTTCTAAGAAGAATGGAGACTTCATAACAAACTAGTCCCAAGGGCCCCTGAAAAAACTCAGACTTCATTAAAAAGTGACTGCAGCTATGGGGAAAAGACAATATGCCAGTATTGGTAATAGATCAACCTCCAGTCAAAGTAAAACTCAAATTTAGAGCCATGCCTATCACCCAGCAGCAGTGCTCAGTTCCCTTACGTGGCCCAATCAGGAATCCAGGCATACCTTGAAAGACTCTTTAGTTATGGGATCCACGTTATTTGGCAGTTGCCCTAGAACACACACCTGCTTCCAATCAAAAAAGGAAACTCTGGAGACTATCGTCCTACCCAGGACCTGAGGACAATAAAAGAGTCTACAGTCCATGTCTCTATCCCAAATTCCTATACACTGCTGGGACTGTTGCCTGCTTCCATGGGATGATTATCCCTGACTATGTCATCCTAAACTAAGCTCCTCTATAACATCACAAAGGGAGAGAAATAAAGATCCTCTGACCCGACAGAAAAAAACAAAAACAACAACAACAAAAACAAAATAAACGAACACAAAAACAACAAAAAACAAAAACAACAACAAAAAACAACAACAATAACAGCAACAACAAAAAACCCAAAACAGTTTGCTTTCAGAACCCTGAAAAAAAGCTCCAGAAAGTACCAGCTCTAGGTCGCTTTACTGAGTAAGCATTTCATTCTTCATATGATTACACAAGCAGAAAAAGACCATGGTGAAATTAATAAGGAACTTCTATTCCTGTAAAAGACTGGTAGCCTATTTGCCTAAGCAACTAGATAGGTATACAGCTGTGGCCTCCTTGTCTGAGGGCTTTGACAACAGTGGCTCCACTGACAAAAGAGGCTAATAAATAGACTCTAGGCCAAAACCTATGAGTGTGAGTCCCATATGCCCTTGTCACTTTCATAAATACTAAAGGCCACCACTGGCTCACTAATTTGTGTCACACAACACCAGGTGTCCCAGGATGAGTCCAGGGGATAAGGACAACACCTTTTAAAGTTATCTGGGTAGAATTCAAAAGACTTCCCCAGTGTGGAGGATTCTGTTACCTCTTGATTACGGTCTCTACAAACTCCAAGCTTTCCTTGGTTGGACAGAGAAAGTCTAAGAACTGAAACCGAAATTTCTACAATAAATTATTTCTCACTATAGGCTTCCACTTACCTTAGAGTCAGACAGTGGTCTTACTTTCCTGGCAATAGTTATCCAAGGGGTGGCAAAAACATCAAGGATTAATTGCAATTTCCTTGTGGCCTATTGGCCCCAGAACTTGGAAAACATAGAAAAAAATATATAAAACTGTAAAAACAGGCTTAGGTGTGAAACTCAACTTGACATAAAAACAGCCATTTTGTTAAAAGCCTCCATCTTGTATCCAGTAACCTCCTTCTGAACTTGGAGCTTGTCCCCTTGGGAACTGTCCGCCCAACTGGTGTGCACAGCCACAGACTGTATGTTTTTAGAAAGTACTACTCTATGCTAACCAATGATATAATCATTGCTATTGTCTTCTGTAGTGACTCGCTTTTACACTTTAACAATAGAATGGCATAATCACTCCTGCATAGAAACTACCTGGTAACAAGTGGGGGAGGGGAGTAGTAGATTTTCTCTTTAAATACTGTGTCCCAATTTACCCTTTTGCCTTCTTCCGCATGGAAGGACAGGGCTCTCAGCTGAACAATAAAGCTCTTGATTGGACTTTAAGATCATGTCCTGTCCTGAAAGATTGTCATTGTGGAACTTGGTCCCAACTAGGAAAACTGTCAAAAGACTGGGCTCACCTGGGTCCAGGCTTTACCCATTATGTTTCTCCAAACACATTGTACTCCCCATGAGATGACAGGTTACTCACCCTTTGAGTTTCTGTTAGTCCAGCCTCTGCTTTAGAAGGACTAGCAAGTTCCGTGAGGACATTAGAAGCCTCCTTAAAAAGATAATTGATAGAGTTAAAAGAAAAGTTCCAAAAAGATAACTTTCTGGGACTTAGAAAGGGCCCCTGTTAACATTTCTAGTCCACTCTACCCCTTCTGTCTATGAAATTCATTTTGGATAAAAGTCAGGAAACAAAACATCCTTAAGCCCAAATGGAAGGGTTCACTATCAGCCCTTTGTAATAGTATGAATAAAATGAATCCCCACATGGATCCACCATAGACTTATCAAAAAGGCTATTACATCAGAGTGGAGGTGTTCCAGAGATCCTCATTGTGACACCAAGATCACCTTAACTCAAAGGAAAACTATACCAATGTCAGTAGAAGACAACAGCCCTGCTCTCATCACTGTGGGGGCTGACTGGTCCATGCATGGCAGAAGCCTGAGAATGCCACTAAGGACAGAACTGATAACTTTGTTCCTACCTGTGATCAACCGCCATCCCTTGTTTTAGCTGTATTAGGATCTGTTTTCCTGCTTGTTGCCATAGGCCTTTGCTGAGGCTGACATTCTGACTGAAATTGTGGGGAGAGATGCTTCTTAGGCCTCAACAACTTGCTTTTCTGGGTAGGACGTTTTACTGGGATTAGTTACTTTCATTAGGGAGTCTCATCTCCTCCATTTTAAGAGTTACACTCAAGGGAGTCATTCCCACAAGGGCAGACAACAATTCTGACCCCTGTCTGCATGTCACTAGGACAGGAATTTCTGTTATGACTGTTTTGCTTTTCTATGCTTACAAGAGAGGCAGTGAAAATCTGTAGCCATAATGTGACTACATCTAAGATCTGTAAGCCCAAAGACAGCACCCCATCCATTTTCTTTAATTCAAAAATAGGAATAGCCTCATAAATGAAATAAATATGCAACAGATGTATAAATACCATATCTTTTCTCTGGTGTGAGA
Organism: Petromus typicus; assembly: GCA_004026965.1. NCBI lineage: Eukaryota > Metazoa > Chordata > Mammalia > Rodentia > Petromuridae > Petromus > Petromus typicus. Next base: position 25,227 of record PVIR01016278.1, on the reverse strand, counting down.
AAATGAAGTTGTAAATGAATTGTAGTATGTATAGTTGATATAGTGAAACAGAAAATATTTAAAAGGAAAGAGGGTGTAGTGGTGAATGATAAAGGGAAAAAGAATGTGACAGTAATAAAGAAAAAAGGAAGCAAAGATTATGTATATGGGAGGGTTGCAGGACAGGTAGAAAGGAGAAAAATGAGAATCAAGTCATGTCATGTTCTGGTACAAGCTCTCAGTGTTGAAAGTTATGATGATGTGTATTTATAATGTACCAATAAATATTTAAATTAAAAATATAACAACCATTTATGAGTTCAAAATCTTAACTGCGTCTTACACCAGAAACAAGTTAAGACCCTTGGTGAAACAAGACTATGATCCAGGGACCCAGAAATTCTATTTTTTAATGCTAACACAAGTACCAATTTTGGTTATGTTCCCCACTAAGTATGGGATGATCAAGTTTCCTTTCACATCATGTGGAGTCATAAATTGGGAGACAGTACAGCAATAATAAAAAACTTAGGTGAATATTAAAAAAAAGCTTTATAGCAATTATGGGACTTTGCTTATTTTTCCCTTGATTGATATATTATATTCATAGAGATAAGGGCCAAAAGTCATCTCCATAGTATTATGGGTTCAAAGATATCAGTCTATAAAAGAGTTCATACAAAACAAATGTTAATTATAAAAGTCAGTATAAAAAATGAGGTTCTTCAATCAGAGACTCAAAGTAGGAAAGGGAAGTGGAATCTGTCTCCTGGTATAAAAATGGGCAACTGGGGCCGGGGATTTAGCTCAGTGGTTCTGGTGCTGTCTTGAAAACTCAAGGACCCGGGTTCAATTCCCTGATAACCACATACAATACTGGGTATGGAGACTCACGCCTAGCAGCAATCAGTACCACATACCATATTGCCGGGCGTGGTGGCTCACGCCTGTAATCCTAGCACTTGGGAGGCAGACGCAGAAGGATTGCTGTGATGTGAGTTTCAGGCTGAGCTCAAGGCCAGCCTGAACTACAAAGAGAGACCCTGTCTCAAAAAAAAAAAAATAATAATAATAATGACAATAAAATTAAAAAGTGGGCACTGTAGGTTATCCGTGTTACTATGTTTGCTGAGTAAGATATATTGTAACTGTACTTGAAACTTCCTAGAGTAAGGTGATCTCAGATAACCCTGCCAAATTTCCTTCCGCTTGGTTGCCCCTTTTGCTCATGTAATTACTTAGATCAATGACTGTTTATCCAGTAATTAAAGCTGCCATTTCCTGCTCCTGTAGAAGCATAAAACTATAAAAATGAGTGTAAACTTTTATTTGATGCATTCATAATGATTTGAATCTCTTGAAGCTGATGGAAATAAAGTTGAGTTTGGTCTTTCTTGGAAATGGTCAGTGATCTGTCTGACGACTTCACAGTGATCATGCTCCAGTAGAACTGAATGTTCACTCTTCTCGGTTTCAGTCTTGCTTTATTCTCATTGTCTTCTATATTGCATTCCTTTCTTTTGGAATGGAAATGTTTACTCTGTACCATTGTACCTTGGGATTACATAATTTGTTTTCTGTTTTTACCAAAGTCCATAACTAAGAATTTCCCTTCAATCTCACAAGTCATTAGAATATAGAATTTTTTAAAGTGTTGCAATATTTAGAATTGCATTTTTGGTTGCACATAGATCATCTTAGGTGGAACAAAGACCTAATATTTAAACATTGACATGGTTGTAGAAGTATTTGGAAGTCAAGTTAAGAGTGAGATGTGATGACTGGACTTCACTGTGTTAACTTGGATTTGTTTAAGATCCACCTATGGGATTGTCTGTCCATACTTTGGGGTATGTCCAAAAGTGTCATGAATGTATGCTTTTGAGGTCTATTCTTGGCCTCTTGCTCTTTCCTCTCTCATACTGTTTCTCTCTTCTATTCTCCAGAAACCATGAATTAAACAGTTGTGTAACCGTTGCTATGATGTATTCACCTTGGAGATAGCTGACCATAGAGTGAATTTCTCAAAACTGTGACCCAAATACAACTTCTGACTATACTTACATGGAAATTTACAGAAAAAAGGTAAATTTATACAGTCATAAGGCAGAACAGGTGACTGGGTGGCCCAATAGAAACATTGATGAGTAGCAAACATTCATGAACAAAAAATAGGTGAAGTGATAGAAATAAAGAAGTACCTCAGTTTACAAACACTTTGTTTAAAAATAGTTTACTTAATAAATGGAAACTTTTGGCAAAATTCTATTTTTATTTTCAAACTCTGCATGTGGTAACAAACACAACCATGGCCATTCTTATCACAGAAACACGAAGTTGGCCATCTTTTCCAAAATTATAGAATGGATTAAGCTCATGAACTGAAGTTCCACGGTATTCTAAAGCTAGACTATAGTAATGGTTGCCCAGCTCTTTGTATTTTTCCAAAACTGTATACTGTACACTGAAAACAAATGGTGTTTTCATCAATAAATTATATCTCAATCTTTAAGGAAAGGGAAAGATTACTTAGGAACCCACAATGTAGAAGGATAATTAGAAATATTGATGTGTGAATTGTAATATTTGAAAATAATATATGTTCACTGCAGATAATTTCCAGTGGTCTACTTTCAACAAAACTGAATGTATTCAAGGGAAGTCATTTTAAAACATCACTCTTGATCAGACATCACTTTGTGATTTCAGCATAAAGTTGAATGAAAGTACAAAATAATAATGACCAAATTTTACAAATGCTTTAGCACAGAGTTTTATATTAGGAAAACATATAAATTAAATATAAATGTTTGTTTGTAGTAATGTTGCACAAGAGCACGATAATGTGATTTACAAAAGATTTTGTAGCACAGAAGTAAAAAATATGATCATTTGATGAAGATCTGTGAGAGGAAATGTGTATTACACATTTAAGAAGAAAAATCAGTAGAAATTTCAACTATTAGAAAAGCTGTCAAATAAATAATAATGGCTAACAGTGAATGAATACTTAGCTTGTTTGATGCATTTATAATATGCCACAATAAGCACATTTATTTATGTATTTATTTATTTTTAAATGGTTGTTTATTCTATTTATTACTACCCAGTCGTTAAATGCCCCAAAAATGTAAAAAAAAAATTGTTACTGAGAACAGAGAGTAGGGATATGTAACACTTTTTTAGGAAAAACAATATTATGACCCTACAGAGAGAAATTCATATAACAAAGTGAAGTGTTATAAGGAGGGAGAGTGAGAGAGAAGACTCAAGATTGGTGCATTTTAGATATGCATTACAGTCACATTCAAAGCTATAAATTTGTATCTCTACATGTTATATCTTGATTCTCATTTTCCCTTTCTCTGCCCTCTCTACCACCATTCATATACATAAACTTTGTTTCCAATTTTAAAATTTCACTCTCAAATTTTTATTCTCATTCTTTACTTTTTCCTACCCCCTTTCCTTTTCATCCTTCAAACATTTTCTGGACCTCATTTATGCTTTTAGTTTCTCATATTAGGGAAATGATAGGTATTTACACATCTATATCCTACTTATTTCACTTACGAGTATTTCTTCAAAAAAATTCATTTAAATATAAATGTCTATAATTTATCATTCCTTATGGCTAAGTAATACTACAATTTATAAAAATCCTCACCTTTATCCAGTCACTAATTGATGGGCATTTGAGCTGTTTCCAAGATTTAACTATTACAAACTGAGCTGCTATAAACAGGGTGCACATATGTCACTGTGGTATAATGCTTTTAACTCTTTCCTCTATATACCTAGCAAAGAAATAGAAGGTCAAATGGGATGTCTAATACTAAAATTTTTTGGAATCTCCACACTGATTTCCACAGTGGTTGTATATGTTTACATTTCCACCAACAGTGGAGAAAAATTTCTTTTTCCCTGCAGCCCCACCAGCATTTGTTGTTGGTTGATTTCTTGATAGCAGCCATTCTTTCTGGAGTAAGATATAATCTCAGTGTTGTTTTCATCTGCATCTCTTGAATGACCAGTGAAGTTGAACATTTTTCATATATTTTTGTTGCCTCTAATTCTTCTTCTGAAAAATATGTTTATTTTCGATGGCTGCTTTTTTAAAAATTGAAATCTTTATTGGTACATTACATATACGCATCATCACGATGGCTGCTTTTGAATTAGGTCTTTAAGTTTTAAGTGTCTGATTTTTTTGGAGTTCTTTCTATATTTTAGATAATAGTTCTTTCTCAGAGGAACAGCTGGAGGAATATTTTCCTACACTGTAAGCTGTCTTTTCACTCTGGTGGTAGTTTCTCTTGCTGTGCAGAAGCTTTTTAATAAGATCCCAGTTGTTGATTTTTCTGCTAATTTCCTTGCTGATGAGGTTTTGTTTATACAGTGTGATAATTTAGGATGGGGCATTATCTTGATTCGCTTTAGATTTCACCTGAGGGATTGGTGCAGTGTGCTTTTGGGAATATCTAAGTGGGCCACAGATTCATGGCCCTGAGTTTTATGTCTGGTGCATTGCTCTTTCTTTTCTGGCATCTTCCTCTACTCTACTTCCTGGCCACCATGAACTAAGCAGGTTTTATTTTCTATGCCATTCCATCATATTTTCTCTGCCTTGGAGCCAGTGGACCTCAGATTGAATTCCCAGAAACTGTGAATCAAGTTGGAACTGTCCTCCTTGTCACCTGGAATAGGTTGGATTGGAGTTCAAACACAACAACATTTTTCATAATATTCATTCATTGATTCATCTAGTGAATACATTTTAACCAAGTGACCCTCACTCTGCTGTGCACTAGGATAGCAGAGATGAATCAAACAGAAAAGATTTCTGCCTTAATTTATGTCAAATATCTTGGGGAAAGTAGCAAGAAAGAATAGCTGCAATCACAAAATCAACCAACATCAAATGCTGGTGGGGCTGTGGGGAGAAAGAAACACTTTTCCACTGCTGGTGGAAATGTGGACTGGAGCAACCACTGTAGAGATCAGTGTGGAGATTCCTCAAAAACTACAAATAGAGGTCTAATTTGATGCTGCTATTACCTGCTATGTATATACACAAAATAATTAAAATAATCATAGTACAGTGATATATGTGCAACAATGTTTATAGCAGCTCTGTTTGTGATAAGTACATCTTGGGAACAGTTCCAATGTTCATGAACAAGAGAGTGGATAAAAAAGATGTGTTTTTTAAAATAAAATGTAATATTACTCATAAAGAATGATAAATTTGATTCATTTATACTCAAATGGATGTACCTTGAGTATACACTCTTAAGTGAAATAAATAGGACACACACATTTTCTGTTATGAGAAATTCAACCTGTAAATGGATACCAAAATGTGTAATAGGTATTATGAAGTAAAAAGAAAATGTTCAAAAAGAAAAGTGGAAAGCCAGGTAGGTGACAGTAAAAAAGGTAAAGAAAAACTTTGATGGTTAAAAAAAAAAAAAGAAGCAATGCCTATGTAGTTTGTGGTGGGAGTTTTAAGGAGAACAGGGGGATGGGAAACATGAGAATCAAGATGTATCATGTACAGGTAAAAATTCTCAACGTTGAATGTGATCATAATGTAAGAATAAAATATATCAATAAAATAAATTTTAAAAAATACTGAAGTTGAGGATACAATGGTGGTTACAAGTGGCTTGGGAAAATAGTGTTGTGGGTTAGAAGTTGGGTAATGGGTACTAAGTTGCAGTTTAGAAGCACAAGAACTTCTGTGATATTGCCCTGTTGAATATAGATAATAGTAAAATACTGTACATTTTAAAAGCTTATAAGAAAGGATCTTGAGAGGTTTCATCTTTAAATGATCAGTGAGGAAAGAAAGTTTAATCTAATTTAAATATTAACATGTATATGTATCAAAATTATATAGGATATGCTACGATTGTTTAGTTTTTTTATATGTTAAAAATAATTGACAATGAAAATATGCCTCTTTGTCAATATATTTTATTTATTGATATTTTATTTGTGAAAAATATGAACTTATACCATTTGGTGATGCTGATAATGTAGTTTTTTTGAAAATGTGTTTTAAAATTAAAACAATTATACAAAAATAAAAGCAAATGACAAGAATTTATTTTAAAAAATCAACCTCATTTTTTTTATTTTAATGAATCCATACTGTTAGTATTACGACAATTTTCTCCATTAGAATTATTGCAGTTTTGGATCATTTTAATGCCATTTTGTAAATTGACAAGCTTTATTTGTAAATAAATCCAAATTATTATCAAGCTGTCTTTGAATAAAATACTGGAATCTGCAACACTTGTTTATAGTGTTTCATTTTTTAGCTCAATAATTGTGTAAATGTTGGTAATTCTTTCTAAAATTATGAAGAAATTACTCATGGTAAATAATCCATTTTGTTGTATTAGTCAACTGAGATTAAATAAACTTTAAAATTGTATATAGAGGAAGTATTTGGTTATTTTACTGTAGAAAATAACTGCCACACCATCAGTCAGATTCACTACTTTCCTATTTCAGCATCTATAACAAATTATTCTCTTTCTTGCTGTAGAAAACAAGACACAGGCATTAGCAATGCTTTACTTCATGGAAAAAATCTAAAAGAAAAAATTGACAATTTTTTCAGAGATTTTAAACAAGTAAGAATGTGGAATATTTGTCTGATGTTTTAATAGACATATACACAAGTAATATTGGAATCATACGTCATTAAAACAGTAATCCAATGTATTTCACAGATGTTAACTATAAATTTTATGCAGAAATTATATTCTTTTGATTCTTTAATTTTCACCAAGTACTTAGTTTAGTATTTCATAGATGCCCAAATGCTTGGGCAATGTGACATCTTGCCTAATTCATAAACAGGCCAAAAATAACAGACTTTATGAGGTTTGTGTATGAAAGCATACAGCAAAGGTGACCTGCAAAAAACTCAATTAATTTTTCCTGAGTGACTAAATCAATATTTCTTACACGATAGTGTATATATGAATCTACTGGACCTTGTTAAGTTTTAAATTCTGTTTCAATAAGCCTGGTGTGGAGGCTGTGCTTCTGCATTTCTAACAAGTCCTCAGGTGATGCAAGTGCTCTCAAACATATTTGAAGTGGCATGGGACAGTATAAGTACTATTATATTAGTTATTGTGAAGGCCAATGCAGGTTATCATATAAGTATCTCTATGAAAATTTGACAGTCATCCATATTTTCACTGCATTTTACATTATAGGCAGCAGAGAAGTGGACTGGCTTCTAAATGGGCTGGATTCTTTGTTTTCATGATTTTCATCTACCAGAATTAAAAAAAAAATAATTATTCAAGACAGATAGATGATAAACCAGGTATTGCCAGACATAAACAAAAATACAGCTAAATATACAATACTTGGCTAGCCAAAGGATGGGGCTATGATTCATCACCTAGGTACTAATTAGGTGAATTTGGATAATTTTCATAGTTTTACAAACCTCTGATTTTTATTTCTAATATGAATATAGCTCACTTTTAGTCACTTGCTGTGTTCTTATAACTCCCAGACATGAATCAAAGCATTTAGGATTTATTATATTATTTTATCTTCATGACTATACTACATAGGTTGCTTGTTTGCTTGATTTTGCTGTTCTAGAAAACAAGAGTAGATCCTTGTATTTTCTAGGGAAGGTCTGCACAACTGAACTACATTCCTAGCCCTAGACTGGTGTTTATAACTGACATTTTTATAGATTAATAAATTTGAAGAAAAAATGTGCAGAATATTCGAAAATCATAATTGCAACTTATTATTTAAGTGGTATTCAGTATCACTCAGTGCAACTTGACAGTCTACTCTTAAATCATCATTCCATATTTCTCTTCAAAAGCTACTGTTAAAATTAGAACTGAGTAAAAATAAGAAGCAAAAGTTCATCAAATTAATATCAAAAACTTAAAACTATGATATTTTAAAATATGGACAAAATGGGCAGAAAACTGAGGTTAACAATGAACTTCTAAATTAGACCAACTCATCTGCCCAAGTGACGCATACCACAGAATGCCAAGGCTTTGCATTGAGTCATGGTCTTTACCACAAATAACATGCAGAGAGAAACCAAAAATGCCAGATGAATAATTTCTCAGTTTTATACATAATTAATGACTCCCAAACCATTATTCAGAGAAGTTTTTAATGAAGACCAATTTGATAAAAGAAAACAAAAGTGATATAGAATCAATGTCTTCTCCCAGCAGTAAGATTCTGCCTTTAAACCTCTGCTAAGAAATATATAAATGTTATATGTTATAACTCCATCTTATTGAAAATTTGAGATTCCCAATTATCACTTGTTACCCTCCTTTCTCTTACAGATTAGTTACCATTCATTAATCACAAACAGTCAAAGAGATCATTAACAGGAAAAGGTACCCATTTAGTATGCCACATAATAAAAATTTATTTAGCTGGAAAACTCAAAAAGGAAGATTGAGTAGTAAGATATTTTGTGACTTTGGATTATTAAAAGTGATACTTTATACATATAATTCACATTTGTACATGTTTCTAAATTTTAATAGATAGCTGTATTCAAGAAAATATTTTCTTACTGACAGAATTAGTGTAAGTATTTGTCCAAACAAAATTATGAGATTAGATGAATTGGTAAACAACAGTCTCAAAGCAATGAGGGGAAAAACAGAAAAATGTAACAGAACTAAATCATATACTTACTGATTGCCATCCATGGCCCATACATTTTGGTATTGACTGCATCGCTGCAAAGCAACTTGCCAATGTCCACTTCAATGTTCTTCTTCTTCTTTTTTTTTTTTCCAATGTTCTTCTTTACTTCTGTACTTTTATATGATCTCATACACTTAGAGCATTATTCCTTTATATACATAGTATTTTAGTTCATTTAGCTTTTTGAGTCTCTTTTTCTTCTCATTTTTCTCAGGTCATCAGCCACTTTTTAATCATACTTCCTATTCTACTCTGACCCTAGGATGCATCTTTTCAACTACTCACATTTTACCATCCTCCTCTCTCTTACTTCTAAGTATTTAAATTGATAATGACCTACACATTCCAAATGCTGCAGGAATCAAAACTGCTAATTCATCCTTCTGATCCTAGCCCACTGAATTGTTTTACTCTCCACAAATATGAGTACTGATTACATAATTATGGGTGCCAACCAGAATTGAGCTTTCCCAAAGCAAGGAAATTTGCTTAAGGATTCTTGAGTTCATTTTTTTTTTAATTTTCTAGGTTGTCAATTTAGATTTTCACAATATTCTAATCATCCCAAATAAACTATATGTCTTTGGGAAACAAGACAAAACAAAATAAAACAAACCACTGAATTTCCTTTATCCCAAGCTGCAAACTTATCTCCATCTATATAAAACCATCTTCAATGAATTCAGTCTTTTACTTTGCTAGATTAATGTTTCTGCTGGTGCTCTTCTTACATTCTTTACTCTCCCCTCAGAAATCTTGTCCTGTCAGAGTTTCCTCTTTATACTATACTTTTGATATATCCTTGTCTTTTTTCTGGCTGATTCTTTTTAGGCTAAAAATATTTTTAAATCTCTCAAGCACTAAAAATATTAAATCATTATTCTTTCCATGTCTCTTTCTAGCTCCTAGTCCTTCTCTCTACCTGTTATCCTTAAAAATGTTTCCTATACCATTTATTTATTTTTTATGAGTTCCAGTACATTGTTTTTATTTACTTGCAGTCTTATTGCTTTATATTTCCACTCAGTCTGACTCTCCCTCTACTTCTACAGCAAAACTGTCTCTGTTGTATTAGAAGAAAACAGACACCATAAGATTCAGTACTGTGATGATAACTTAAGAGGTTTTTACAAAGTTGGTGGCAAAATATAGAGAAACAGCTATGTACTCCAAGTACTAGTAAGACTAGGATCATATTAGCACCCTTAAACTTGACAGAGCAATAAAAGGAAGCAATTACTAAAAGTTGGAAAGAGAATATCCAATCCTGACTCTTCTCCTCTCAGATCTCTTTGAAGGGCTCCCCACTATTTGAACCTAAATCAAAGTGCATTAATTAAGTCCACATATGTCATGTGCTCATATACAATGACCCTCTTTCAATTCATCATTTATTCAGCATTGGCAACATCTCACATTTCCTTTGACTGCTCCCCAAATTCTGTGAAATGGGTAATGCTTTCCTTGTTTTCTAAAATGCAGTTGTATAAGATGATTTGCTTAAAGTTACGAGCTGGAGTTTGACAGAGATTACAACTACTTTTTAACCGCTAACTCTCTGAACTGAAAAAATATGTTTTTGCTTGTATGCACAAGGTTTATAGTCTGTGCGCTTAAAGCCAAACTACCTAGCTTTGGTTCTCAATATAGAAATCTAAGACGAATAATATAAATTATTTGTGTTGAGCATTTATACAAATGCCTGACATTTGCTAAGTCCTCCCAAAATGTTAGCTACTATTATTAGACACTAGTCTTGAAGGACTCTGAAACTTGAAAGAGTTAATTGCTTTCTAAAGTCTGTATTGATTGCCCCTCTCTTCTGACCTTCAATTGCTTTTCTGTAAGAAAGTGGAAAAAGAAATGGTGCTGATCCTCATTTTGCATACAGAGCAGATTTTGCTTGAAAAAGAACTGCAAGATATTCTCATTAGAAATTCAATATCACATTTGCCTGCAGTCTCACTGACAGATCTTATCTTTCTGAGCAATCACTTTGCAAGACAACTTGAAAGGTGCAATATTTAGTTACTCATTTTGTAGCCCATAGGAAAAGGAGGATGTTAGTTTTCACTCATCTTATTTGGTTTTCTTTGGAAGGAAGAACCAAACTGCTTTGAAGAATGTTTCAAGAAAGTATAACACATCAGTATCAAGACAGTGTATAGGGATTGTTTTTGGATATAGAGCAAACACACACAACTCAGACACAACACACACACCTACACATTTTTTACCTGCTGTTCTCTGTCCACATAGTGCTAGTGAAGCATCCAGTTTTGTAAAATGTGATACAACAATGGGATGCAGAAGTAGCCTATGTCTCTGTTGTCACTGTCACACCCCTAGACACTAGCGTGCTCTGCTACCTACCACTTGCTGATGAAGGAAATTTGAATAGCCCAGACATTTGCTTTTGTCTATTCCTTACACTACCATAACTGTGTGCTCCTTTTCAAGGTCTTGTCTCAGAGTCTCCCAAAAAACAATGCACTTTACTTGGTAGTGATGAAAAATTTGTTTTTTCTTCTTTTATTTTGTCTTTAGTTTTTCTAATTAAATCATTTCTCTTTCTTTTGTTCATTTTCTTGAACAGTCTTCTGAGACTAATTCAATCTTCATTAAAACCACACTCAACTGTAACTTATTTCATTTTTTAAGCATTTTCCCCTCATTTTTTTTCTAGCTTTTTAGGCTTTCAAAATGGCATCAAAACACTCAATTAAAAAGCATTTATTGCACACTTCCATACTGTGTTCCACTGTGCCATGTAACACTGAGCACTGGGCTTTCAAAGAAGGATCAGACACACTCCCTATCTTGAAGGAGCTTATACTTGAAAATGCGTTGCCATTTATTTGGTAACTTAATCCCATGGAATCCATAAAATAAGTCATCTTGAGTTTAGACAGAAAGTGATAAACCTAGGACATGTTATTAAATCTTCTAGTTTTAATTTATGAGGAAAACATCATACAAATGCACTAAGGTAATATTTTCATAAACCGAAAATCTGTCATAATTGAAAACATATCATATTATAATCAGCTAGAAATAGACAGTTTTGCATGTTTTGTCTAGACATTCAAATGTACCCCAGTAATTATACTTTCTACTTAGGCCAAGAAAGAGGGAGAAATGTATCAACACATACTGTGGTAACCCTCTAATATTTTGGATCAATTCAACTTTTCATAAATAGAAGACATATTATTTATCTAGATTAAGAAGATTTTTTTACATAAAGATGATATTAAGTCCCATATTGAGAGTAATTCAGAATTAGATGAGGAATTGAATGGAAGTGCATAGATTCTCTACTCTCTTTCACAATAACTCTTATAATCAAAAGCAGATATTGTTGTCTAAATTAATGTAGCAATTTAGAGATGGTATAAAACATAGGTAGATTTTTGAAAATAGGAAAAGTATCTGGGGAAGATGGAGAAGAAAAGAGAGCATGGAAAGGGCAGTCAAATAAAGATGAGACATGTATATGTACTAATTTCTTAAAATGAATGTGATCAGGACAAATAGCAAACATATGAGTAAAGTTATTGCTTGAAAAACAATAAAATGACAGTAGTCATAACTATAAACTGAAGTGAAGATCCTTATCTCAACAGAAAAATAATTTAAACAGCTTCTAAAACTGGATCTAGATTAAAAATATGAGAGTGATCTTTGATACAAACTATCTTATCATTTAAAATTTTTGTTAGGCTTTATTTTTTCTTATCTCATAGTATCAAATGCCTTCCTGCTGCACCATGTTTCTTCCATTCTAGCATAATAAATTATGATATATACTAATAGCTATAGGTCAAGACATTCTACGTATGAAAATCTTAATATTCAGGGCTGAGGGTTTAGCTCAGTGGTACCACACCTACCTTGCAAGCATAAAGGGCTGAGTTTGATCCCTGGAATTGCCCCCCTGCAAAAATAAAGTAGCAAAATAAAGGAAAGAAAAGAATAACTTAATATCTTTCTCTTTGAATTATTGCCTTTCAAGGAAAAGTTTTGAAGGTTTAAACTGATATGAACTAGTGGTTGTTTCTTAGGTTCAGTCTTCATGATTTTGTCATCTCTGAGATCTGACAGTTTTTTTGGGCTGATAAGTTCAAGTTTTTCATACTAGTCAATCTATATTCAGCAAGGATACCAATGAGTTGGTGAAGGAAAGTAAGTTTTGCTTTATTATTTCTTCATAGAATGAGGACTGGGACATGTCAGACTTGTCTGAAATGCATCTTTTCTGCTTGTTATGTACTAAGTAGAAGAAGATCCTCATAATCAGTCAAAGATGTTTCCATATATTACACTGCCACTCAAATTTTAAACTTTTTAAATATTTATTTTATTAGTATATCTGTATAGTCCATAATGTTTATGTTTCTTATGGGAAGTTGACACCTGTAAAACACACATCTGAATTCCTTTTTTCATCCCTTCCATCCACTCACTTCTTTAACCCCTTGCTTTTCTTTTTGCTTGTTTTTGTACATGTTTGCAGTGGACAATGTTTATATTCCTTGTGTGGAGTTGGTATGTGTACATAACATATCTCAATTCCTTTTATTATCCCCTATTGAAGGATAAATCCAGGCTTGGCTGGGTCAAGTGTGCTGCATGTATGTTTCTTAGCATACAGAGAGAGTAATCGAGGCATGAACACACCCACCTCTATGTATAGAAACTTGCTCAAGGTCTTCTGGAGTTCAACCCTGACCACTTGGTTTTGACTCCTCCCTCAGCCAAAACCATGCAACCACTCCATAGCCACCTCATACAACCACTCACCTCTCCGCAAACTTCACCCAATCCGTGACTGACAGGTATGGTTTCTCCCCTGGTCGTTTGCTTTGTAAGTGTATACATTACCTAATAAAAGTTGAAGTGTTATCTGAAACCCTCCCCGGAGCCTGCTGTGTGACTTTGTGCTTCACATTTCTGGTCTGAGTCTCCGTATCTCAAAGATGAAAGACAACAGACAACAACATCCTGTACCTTCCCTTCGATCTATATACATCTTTTGATCTGCTTCCTCTCTGAGTAAGATCTATCTCCCTATATCCTGTATCTGTTTATTTTAATTTCATTTGTTTTATACATACATATATATGCATATGAATTTTAATGTTTGCAAAAGAACACTTACTTTACCATTTGATTCAGGCTTTTGTATTTTATATTCTACATTATATTTAGAAAGAATACACGTACTAAATTGTTTTCACAACCTACTAATAATATCAATCTACGTTTTTAGATGAGGTTGATGCATTCAGAGTGGTATAACTATACACAATCCACATTTTTTGAAGAAATGATACAAGAAATATAATGTAATTCCATGCTATACTACAACCGCCTCTTTAGTTGATCTCGCTTTTCTGAATAATGAGACCTCGTACAGAAGTATCCCCTGTATCACATATCTTCTTTAGAAAATGAAGGCATTTCTTTAAGTGTCTCATTCATTACTATGGAATCCAGAGAAGAAAATCTATGATTGTTAATTACAAGGTTAATGGTCACAAAATTGTACCATGCAAGTTGCTGTGACATTATTAGAAATTGAGACTCATTTCTTACAAGTAAGACAGTGAGAAAATGGACACTTTAGTACTTTTGTCTTCTTTTTTAAAAAAAGCTTAAAGTAAAGTTTCTGTAAAAAATACTTTCTTTTATTAAGTGTAGTTTGATGACTTTCCACAAGTGTATATATCCATGTTAGTAAGCAACATGATAATCAAGATATAGTTTATTTTAATCACTGAGAGTTTTCTTGTTCTTTTTCCAATAAATTTTTACTAAACTCCAGGCTCTGAAAACAGCTGATTTTTTTTTTTCTTTGAGACAAGGTCTTATTTTGTAGTTCAGGCTGGCCCTGAGCACACTATGTAGTGCAGTTGATGCTCGAACTCACAGCAATCCTCCTGCCTCTGCTTCCTGAGTGCTGGGATTATAGGCATGGACCATCACACACAACATTTTGGTGTGTGGCACTGATTGCTGGTGGGCATGAGTCTCCATGCCTCACACTGTTGTATGTGTTACCAGGGATTGAACTCGGGACCTTGAGCTTGCAAGGCAGGCACTAGAACCACTGAGAAAAAATCCTGGCACTGAGTCTGTTTTTTACTCATATAGTTTGGTTTCTTGTGATTTTCTTATTGCTGAGAAAATACCAGACACTCCAAGTTAAAGGAGAAACAGTTTATTGTTTGTAGAGGTTTCAATCCACATTTGGTTTGCTCCAAGATAGGGTGGCATAGAAAAAGAGATACAGCCTGGCAAACAGGAAGCAATGGGCCTTTCCTTTTCCCCTTTTTATTCTATATAGGATACAAGCATATTGGTTTGTGCTAACTACACCCAGGGTAAGTCCTCCCTCTTTAGTAAATGAATCATCCACACCCAGTATTATCCTGAAAAATCACTGAGGTAATATAGTATCATACACCTATGATGCAATATCACACACCCAAGATCTAGTCTCTTTCAATTACTTACCTATGAGTACACAAGGCTTTATGGGGATACCAAAGTACAATCCAAAATATTCTCCTAGCCCCCAAAAGTCATATATATCCTTTTATGCAAAATGCATTTGGTCCATATCTAAATTGCCGAATTCCTAAATTTTAGTATTATTGAAAATTCAAATTTCAAATTCTCCTCAGGGATTTAAAATACACTTTTAGATTCCAGTCTCCCTATAATTAAAACAATTCCAATGAACAAGATAAACTCTCCTATCCCAAAATAAGAAGATAAGAAAATAAAAAAGAATAAGATCAGAGCAAGATCAAAATCCAGCAAGGGCCAACATTAAGTCCCTTAAGTCTATGTCCAGCATCTGGGAATGTGATTGGCAAGATATGAGCTTCGATGGGCTTCAATGGCCTTGCTTGTATGATACTGCTCATGATTATAACCTGCATGAACTCTCTTTTGGGTAATATCCACATTCCTGGTGTCTTCCTTGAGCATTTCCCTTGACCATCTCAGATTCACAAATTTCCCTTTAGGGATACGCTGCCTAGCTTCCCAGTCCTTCATAGGAAATCTAGGTGGAAGCCTTCCAGATTCCACAACAGTTATATTCTGTGTGCATGTGAAACCAGCACCATGTGGATGATGCCAAGATCTGCTTCCAGTTGCAGCAGTAGTTGAGCACATATGCATCTTGCAGGTGGTTGCAAAAGTTTCTGAGTGCCTGGATGGCTGAGCACAGGGAACTCTATTCTGAGGGATGAATACTCATTCCTGTGATCCCTTCATTCTAGAACATGGAATTTCTCTTCTGAAAGTAAATTTTTCCCTTTTGTAATTTTGAAGGTACAAAGCTTGGAGTCCTGATGGTTATGAGGCCTCCTGGCCATCTTTTTTATTGTCTTTTTCCAAAGCACTTGGATTTTTCATGTTATTCTCTCTAGTAATCAAGTTCTCCCCTGCTCCATCTTTGCAGGCCATCCTCCTCTCAGACCAAACTCAGAAGTATTTTAACTCCTTCCCCTGGGCTGCTTGCTCTTGACCGTCAATATACAGATGTCTAGAAGCCTCCATAGTAGCCATGCTAATGCTATAACATGAGATTGCCTTGAAATCTCTTCTGTCAGACTACTTTCTTTACTGTCATTCATCTCATTTCCCTGAAATGTCTTTGTAAATGAGCAAAGTGCAGGAAAATGCTTTCCTAATGTGTAACATCTATGGCCTGGGGTCAAAGTGCAAATATAGCCCTTATTCCCAGATCAAACCTCCTGAGCCTGCTCTCTACTGACCACATTTCTTTTTGTTTTTAATTGAAATCTTTAGTGGTACATTGCATATACATATCACGATTGCACTCCACAATGACACATAGAAGCAAGCAGTATATGACACAACTTAATGCTCATTTTTTTCCCACAGCTCTACCAACCCTACCACTCCCCCATATACATAAACTTTGGTTTTTTTTAATTTTTGTTATAATCTCTTTATTTTTCCCCTTCACTCTATTTCATTTTGAGTATTTTCTATTTCAAAATATATATCATACAATTCTAGAACTCATTTACATCTTTATTTTCTACATTTCTCTCAGTGTTTTGGTCTTCTGAGATCCAATCAAAATATCACATCAAGTTTAGCTCATACCATTCTTGGGCTGCTCCTCTAGCCAGCATCGCCAAACCATTATAAACTTCTCCCACAAGCCAGCTCCAAAGTCTTCTGTACCACATGATTAAGTAGTTACAACAATGACACCACTGTCAATAAGATAACAATCTGTTTCAGTTACATTCTCGTTGTTTAGATAAAATGCCTCAAATCACAAGTAAAGAGAGGAAGAGTTTTTCTGATAGTTTTTGAGGAGATCTAGTACATAATCACTAGTTCCAAGACAGTGTGAGAGAGCAGGAGGGCATGGCAGAGGAGAACAATTCCATGGCATTCTGGGCAGGAAGCAGAAAACATACCTTGTGTGTTCTCTTCTTTTTTTTGAAAAAAAAAAAAATGATTGATCTCCACAATGAGAATTTGTACCAGTATATGACAACTTAATTCTCATTTTTTTCCATAGCCCTACCCACCCTACCACTCCCCCATATACATAATTTTTTTCCTTTCTTTTTTGTTATAATCTCATTATTTTTCCCCTTAACCCTATTTCATTGGGTATTTTCTATTCACAATACACAATATACAATTCTAGAACTCATTTACATCTTTATTTTCTCATCCCAGAGAAAAGATGCAAGGTTTACTTATCTGTGACCTATTTATTTCACTTATGAGGATATCCTCAAGGTATGTCCATTTAAATATAAATGATTCAAACTTATCATTTTTTATGGTAGAGTAATACTCCATTCTGTAGAAGAACCATAGCTTTCTTATCCAGTCTCCAGGTGATGGACATTTGGGTTGTTTCCAAGATTTAGCAATCACAAACTGAGCTGCTATAAGCATGGGTGCATGTATGTCACTGTGATATGAGTCTTTTAATTCTTTTGTGCATATACCTAGTAGAGTGATGGCTGGCTCAAACGGGACATCCAATGTTAGCTTTTTGAGGAATCTCCAAGCTGATCTCCAAAGGGGTAGTACGAGTCTACATTCCCACCAACAGTGGAAAAGTGTTCCTTCTTCTCCGCAGCCTCGCCAACATTTATTGCTGGCTAACTCTGAAATGGCAGCCATTCTTTGTAGAATGAGATGAAATCTCAGTGTTATTTTCATTTGCATCTCTCGAATGACTAGCCTCTTTAGCAAATTGTGCTGGAAAAACTGGGCTTTAAATTGCCAAAGACTAAAATAAGACCTATCTCTTTCACCATGTACCAAGCTAAAATCAAAGTGGATAAGAGACCTAAATATTAAAACAGACACTCTAAACCTGCTGCAAAATAGGTTAGGTAAAACTCTTGAAGACATTACCTTGGGTAAAGACTTCATGAACAAAACCTCTATAGCACAGGAATTGGCAGAAGAAATCAGCAAATGGGACACCATTCTTTGCAAAAGGTTCTGCACAGCAAAGGAAACCACCAACAGAGGAAAAAGGCAACCAACAATGTGGGAAATAATCTTTACCAGCTGTTCCTTAGCAAAGGGTTACTATCTAAATATATAAAGAGCTTGAAAAAGATCAGCCCACCCAAATTTAAAGACCCAATTCAAAAATGGTCATCTGAAATGAAAAGATACTTTTCAGAGGAAGAAGTAAGAGCAGCTAAGAAGTATATGAAGAAATGTTCAACATCATTACTTTTTTCTCTTCTTATTCCATTCAACCTACAAGCCTATTAGTTGGTAACACACACACCCAGGGTAAGTTTTCTCTCTTCGCTACCTCCATTTTCCACACCCAAAGCTATACTAAATCAGTCAGTGAACTAAATCAGCTTTATGCTTCCAAAATTCAGTCATCCCTGAAAGCCTCACTTATGAGCACATGAGGCTTCATGAGAGGGATAGCTACATATTTACGCAAACATTTGACCTTTTCTAAAATCTCAGATAAATGGAGTCATACAAGTACTCTTTTGATTCTGACTTATTTTGCATAGAATTATACTCTGAAGATTCTCTTAAGTTGTTGCAAGTTATAATAATACAGTGCATAGATATAGCCCAATTTATAAAGTATATGTCTATTTCCTATTGACATGCAATGGAGCATTTTGTAGTGTGTAATGAATTGTACTGCTATGAACATTTACATACACCTTAGGATAGGCTAATATTTGCTTTCTTTGTTGTAACTCCCAAGGTGCCTGATAGTTAGATTTTATAGTATATATGGGCATAACAGTTTTAGAAGTTGACAGATTTTCTTACATTGGGTATAGCATTTTTCATTCCAGTTGGCAATTAATAAATGTCTTAATAGTTCCTCATCCTTGCCAAAATTTGCAATTTCCAGTTTGTTCAACTTTAACCATTATAGTTATTGTGTTGAAATGATTATTTGATTAGTTTTCAATTTAAATGGGAACAACCCGCTAAATTGAGTCAGCTTGGTGTTGGGAGATGCGGAATTGGAAAAATAAGAATCAAGATACATTATGTACAGGTATAAAATTTCCATGATGAATGTGATCATAATATATACTCAAAATGTACCAATGAAATCAATTTAATTTTTTTTTTAAACAGTGAAGAACAGGAGGGGAGAATATTCGAGCTGAATTTTTTTTTTTTTTTCCGGAGGCCCTTTTAGCAACTAATGTTCCTTGCAGGAACTTTGACTGCTCTCTTGGGAAGAGAACTTTTCCCTGTCATCATCAGTGACGGCTGCTTTCCTCTTCAGAGGAGCTCTCCTAGTGTCCACCTTCACCTTGGGCAGTATCTCCTGGCCTTTGCTGCACATTCTTCAGCTTTCAGCTCCAGCCTTTTGGTAGACCAGTGGGAACTCTAGCTTTTGGCACTAACCCTCTGATCTCGCTAAGCAGACCCACTCATTTTTTAATCATGGATCTTTTGACTTCCTGGTGTGGATTCATATAGAATATTGTTGTGAGCTCTACGGCTGTGACTAGATGCTTCAGATATCTACTAATAGGACAGATTTTTTTGCATTCTTTTACATTTGACTCTGAGGGAAGTCAGGGCAGTCATTGTAGGCCAGTCTTGTAAATTTGTGTTCTGCACTGTCTGATTCAGAGCGTGTGAAGTATTTTGAGAAGCCTAGTCCCTGCCCTGTGTGTTCTTGCAAGCAGTGGCTGATACACTTATTCATAATGGA
Organism: Petromus typicus; assembly: GCA_004026965.1. Classification (NCBI taxonomy): domain Eukaryota; kingdom Metazoa; phylum Chordata; class Mammalia; order Rodentia; family Petromuridae; genus Petromus; species Petromus typicus. The sequence goes on along the minus strand of PVIR01016278.1, from coordinate 5,267 downwards.
ATATTATTTTTAAATTTTTTTCTACCCATTCTTAGAAAGAAAAATAAACATTGGACTATCTTTCTTTTGTCTTTCTCTGAAATAGTCTTATATGTAGTTCAAGTTTTCTTAAACCCATTCATAATGTAGCTCAGTGTTGGTTGTTTTCTTTGTGAGGCTGTCCCAGCTGGAGAGGGTGAGGTGCAGAGTCAATTACAGATCCCAGGAAAGGTTTATGGAACTCTCTGATTTATTCAAGCTTCAGTGTCATATATATAGCAAAAGGTCACAGGGCAGAGTGAAGGCTGGGAGGAAGCATGGGTTTATTGGTTTGACCTAGGGTCTGCCCAATAAGAGAATTTTGTGAGTGGGGGGGTCTATATGGCATGAGCTATGGGGGAGGAGAGGCCATGGGTGAGAGACAAAAGGGGTGCGGCTGTCAAGATGGCCACTGACAAGGTTCAACTCATGGGAGCGAGTGTACTCAAGCTCTTAAGGGTCTCTGAGTCTGCAGGGAGACAAAGTCTCAAACTTTAAGCTCAGGAGACAGGCACATGGTTCGCTTGCCTTAGCCAGACTGGAAGCTTTCCCTTAGCTCAGGCTGGGCTTGAACTTGCAGTGATCCTCCTGCATCAGCTTTGTGAATGGTGGCATTACAGGCCTGTGTTATCATACCTGCATAGAATTTTTATATTGAAATCATTGCATTCACTTATTTCAGTAGGACATAGTCTAGTTAAATGGCAGAACCATCTACTACCTCATCTTTTAAAATCTCTGTCTCTATATGATGTATTCATTCTGAACCCCTGAAGATACATTATTTTTCAATACACTTCTTTGAAAAGTGTGATATTATGATTTAACTGCTTTGCAAGAATAAATGCTTAAAATTTCTATTTAAGAAAATATGATTTTCAAGTTTTAGAGACTTAAGTTTGATGGCAATAATAAGCTTGAAATCCATAATAAAACAGTTAAAATGATACCTAAGAATTCTGTTTTTGGATGAAACATAGTCCACATTGAGAAACTTTAGGACTAAAGCAAATGTAGAAGAGAAGGCTAGAACAGAAAATAGAGCTCAAAATGTTATTTGACCTTATGTGTTATACTCACAAACAAAAATATAAAATTACTTGTTTGCATGTGTGTGTATTTGTATGACTGTATTTATGCTGTTCTTCACCTGTATGTTACTTCCTTTACTCATTTAATATATTGAAGGGATTAATAAAGTACAAAAATATCAGGCTTCACACTATACAAACTGAAGATCAGCAACCTTTGTTTTATATTTTCATTAAGTGTATTGAAACAACACACATACATTGTTCACCTTCATTATATGAAATTTGTACCAGTATATGATTTATATTGATCCTTATTTTTCCCATTTCACTCCCCTCCCTTCAATTCTCTTCCCCTCCTTACTTACAAAAGCTTTGTTTCCATTATATCTTATCTCATTTATTTTTTTCCCTTTTCTTCTTCCACCTTCTCAGTGCCCCTTCCTATTAAAACATTTTCTTCCTGTTTCACAATTCATATTATGAGTTATGGTCTTTGTTTACACAATAATTTATCAAATCAGAGAAACAATATGATACTTTCACAAGTGTCTGATGTCTATCATTTAAGAGTATAATTTCAATGAGAATATATTTACATATAAATTTATCAAGTTTATCTCTTTTATGGCTGAATACATTATGATATATAAGAGAACCCACATCCTCCTTATTAATTAATCAGTTGGTGGGTTTTTTTGTTGTTGTTTCCAAGATTTAGCTATTATATATTCTGCTTCTATAAACATGGGTGTGAATATATCACTCTGGTATAATACTTTTGATTAGGGAAGATACCAAGAAGTTGAGTCCAGTGAAATCTCTAGTCCTTGTTTTTTGGGGAATTTTCACACTGGTTTGTAGGTACTGTTGAAGTCTGGCTAAGCAGGGTGCACCACACCACAGTCCAATAGTTCACTATAGAACAACTCTAAGGTGTTGCTCACAATGCCTGCCATGCGCGTTGAGCACCCTGAGTGGCTAGCTCAGGTCGCCTGAACAACACCCCCATGTTCTGACTCTCCAGGCCTCAGCCAATAGACAGGTTACCTGTAAGGCTTTTTCCTATGTCCGCGGTCGACTACCAATATATAATCTATGCTCCTGCTCAGTGAAGACAGAAATGATTCTCTGTAATCATCCCCGGAGTCTGTGTTCTGACTCTGCACCTCACCCGCTTGGTCCGGATCGAGATACCAGCTCACAACCAACCACAACTGGTGCCTCAATGTGGAACCTCTGGCTGGAGTAGAAGAGTTGCACAAGGTGAGCACACCCCAATTCTGGAGTGGAGAATATATCTAGCTCACAGCGGGATTCCCCGCTAAAATTGCTGCCCTGTGCAAGCTCCTGGAGTCAAATCGTGACAATATTGTCCTCCTTTTGAGTTTTCTCCCTATCGTGGTGTTTGCCGCCTACAGTGCCTTGATACCAACACCTAACACCTGAGTAGCCTCCTCTTCCCAGGAGGGGGGAACTGCTCTGCCCCTGTTTATGTTTCTGAATCACCCAAAGATGGAGCTGAGGGCTCTTCGCCTTCATCATTTCCTGTTTCTTCTTCCTCCTCTTGTGCCCCTTTGTTTACGGATTATTCCTCTTCTACTGAAGAGATTGGCGCACTGTTTACTCATTACCATGAGAAAAAAAGATGCTCACATATCTTCAGGTTATTTCCCTTATGACTTTTCTCACCTATGTTACCATACCTGTGTATAGTGACAAGCTTCCCATATTTCTTAGACGGATGCATGCGGAAGCCAATTATGGTCCACATGGCCCATATGTGCTTCAGCTGTTGGAATATTTTGGTCAGGTACAGTTGGTGCTGGTCACAAATTTTTCCACTAATCATCTTGAGGTCTCATTGCCTTATTTCCACAATTGACTATACCTTAGGCAAATCAAATTGTATACTTGTACTTCCTATGGACCCTTACTACCCGTAGGGCCATTACAGGGGCAGGCATTATCTCTGAAGGAAATATGCGTGCCATAAAACAGACTGCATTTCACTCTTTCTACTCTTAGCTTCCCAACAGTTGATGAGAAATCCCTTGCACCTGCACAAAAACACTGGGGATACACACAGGGAGAAACCATGACCCCTTTTGGTTCTCTGAAAGGAACTCCTATCCAATAACTGGAAAGGCTCTGACCCTCTGTTGAAAATGGGGAGATATTTTTCTTGTGTGTTCCCGCCAGACAACCCACAACCCATCTAGATCCCCGCTTGGCGTGTCAGACTCTACACCAGACCCCCAACAAAGAAGATGGCTGTATTGTTACTCAGAGACCCTCCTCAGTGCAAAAGACAATGATTAACAAAGCTGACCATGCCACTGGTCACTTGAAGAGCCCTTAAGGTCTTCACACAACAAGCTATTTCCTTTCCCCCATATAAATTATTAGACAACATTGCAGATACATAAGTACTGCCCAGTGTGATACTATCTTTCTGGCTGAGGCCCTTGAGTCAAAGACAAATGGGGGAAATGTAGGTAATGCTGATGTCTGCCTAAGCAGGGTGCGCCACACCACAGTACAGTGGCTCACTATAGGATAACTGTAGCGTGCCCACCCTATGCATTGAGCATCCTGAGTGGCTAGCTCGGGTCATCTGAATACCATTCTCATGTCCTTACTCTCCAGGCCTCAGCCAATAGACTAGTTTCCTGTAAGGCTTTTCCTTATATCTACCCCAAACTACCTGCATATGAGCTATGCTCCTGCTCTATGAAGATGGAAATGATTCTCTGAAATAATCCCAGAGCCTGTGTCCTGACTCTGTCTGTACCTCACCCTCTCAGTCTGAGTCAAAATACCAGCCCACAACCAACCACATGGTTTGTATGGAGATTACACCAGTCCACATACTCATCAAGTGTGGAGAACAGTTCCTTCTCCTCAGCAGGCTCACAAGAATTTATTCGTGTGGATTTCTCCTTAATTGGATTCTTCTAGAGTGACATGAAGTTTCAGTCTTGCTTTAATTTGCATCCTTCAAATGACCAGTAATATTTTTTCACATATTTATTTGGCATTTATAGTTCTTCATCTGAGAAGTATGTATTCATATCTGATGCCCATTTTTGGATTTGGTCTTTATTTTTCATTTCATTTTATATGTACATTTTACACATACATTATGATCACATTCAACATTGAAAACTTGTTCCTGTACGTGACACATTTTGGTTCTCATTTCTTTAAATTCGGGGAGGAGTTGCTCTTTTTTATTTTGTATATACATATCCTAGGTCATAGTCATTGATCTGAGTAACCATTGGCTAAAATATTTTTTGTCTTTGTCAGTTGTCTTTCCACTCTCTTGATTATTTATCTTGCTATGCAAAAGCTTTATAATATGTGATCCTAGTTGTTGACTTTTTGTAACATTTCTTGTCCAGTCAGGGGTTTGTTCATAAAATCTTTGCCTATACCTATATTCTCAAGAGTTGTACTTATTCTCTCTTCCAGCATATTTATTGTTTGTGTTTTAATATTTAGATCTTTGATGTGTTCTTACTTCAGTTTATCATGTGGTGAGACACATGGGTCTAATTTTACTCTTCAACATGTAGGAAGCCATTTTTCTACTACAATTTATTAAAGAGGCTATTTTTCATCCAATGAATGTATATAGTCCCTTTGCCAAAGATAAAGGGACAAACTGTCTTGAGTTTATTCTGTTCCATTGATCCTAAGGTCTATTTGTTTGATCCCAGTACCATGCTATTTTTATCATGGTAGCTCTGTAATATGATTTCAAATCAGGGACTGTGAAACTCCCTGCCCTATCTTTATTTCCCAGAACATTTTTGTTGTTGTTCTAGGTCTTTTCTGGATCCAAGTGAATTTTAAGCATGTTTTCTCTAGTTGTATGAGATATGATGGTACTTTGATCACATTCAATCCTGTGTAACAATGTGGGGTATGATTATTTTCACTCTCTGTCCATCCTGCCAAAAAGAAAGGGATATAACTTTACTTTACGTTATCCTTCTCCATCTTCTCTTTAAGAATACCTAATTTTCAATATTAAGATGTTTTACTCCGTTTTAGACTGATTTCTAAGTATTTCATTTTATTCAATGCTATTGTAACAGGTTTGGTTTCCCTATTCTGTCTCTCATTTGTTTATAGAAACGTATCATTTGTTTATAGAAATCTATCATTTGTTTATAGAAATACTTTTTTTTTTTTTTTTTTTTTTTTTTT